>JAZDUA010000547.1:157500-337500 GCA_038098605.1 Gryllus longicercus
GAGTATAATTTTAAAACGATAAGGTTTTTGTTGAGAGACAAGATCACAAGTGTTCGTTTATTATTATAACGAGATGTTATGAACAATGATCTCGATTTGATATTGAGAAAAGAAAGTGAAGATGAAATTGTACAATGTTTGAATACAGTATAGTAAGGATGTGTATTTTTCGCGTTTGTAGCAATTGTTGGGAGATACAGAAACTGTAGACTTATTTGTATGTATAATAGGAAAGTTGTGAAATGGGGTAAAAGATAATTAGGCACATTAGATCAATGATTATTTATGAAGTTAGGGGTAAACGTATCCGGGCGCCTGCTATGCAACCCTCGCAACGCGTGTGCGAAGCCGGCACGTTTCGAATAGAATAAGAAGGTAGTTGATTGTGTGTGGAAGTGGATGCGTTGTGTGATTTGGTGGAAGGGTTTGGCTAAGCGCTGTATCATGTTATGAGACTACTTGGAGATGATGTGCGATATACATGATGTCGAAGACGACCCTAATTGATAAGTACCTAAAGTTAGCATACCCACTTATCACAAAACTGAAAAAGAGTATCCCAGAATTTTGTTCTAATTAAGAAGTAACTTATATGATAAATATATTTAAACTGGAAATGGGCATAACCGGATGGTAGCTAATTGCATAAATAAGATAATACAGCCACATGCAAGTTATATAATAATAAATATTAATTTAATAATAACAAAAATGGTACAATAATACTCATAGAAACACTAAAAACAGGTGATAAAATAATTATAATAACATTAATAATAAAAATAATAATGATATTAAGCTGTCTAATCCATAAAACAATAAATTACCTTAAGAAAAGAAACTTCGATAATCTAACTCCCCCTGAATGTTTGTTCAGTGAAGACCACACCACACTGCACTGCACTTAATTTCACTTCACTTTGACCCTTTAATCACTTCCTTCATTATTTCTCTGTTCTACACATGACATCTCACCTTACAGTACATCACTTACGCATCGCTCTCTAATGTACTATTGTCAGTTAACTCCCTCATTTAGTTTGTAATTCCCTACATTAATTTGCTAAACAGTTGAAGTCATTGAGGAAAGGGTTCAAAGGTTTTTGCAGGCTATCTATTCCCTTCCGTTATCGTTCGATTTGTGAAAAAAAAATCCCGACTTCCGTCCTCTGCGGTCTTCAATTTATTTTGTGCCTGTGATCGCCCGTACTGATGTATGTAGGAATATTTTATCGAAATTTAAAAATGTTCTACCCGTGTACAACATCAAAATATACAGCACTAAAGAGAGTGTACTCTAACGTAACGTGAAGTCAGCATACCCACTCTTCAGTTTGAATATTTTGATGTTACTTTGATTTATACCAACTGATATTTTGACTTACACGAAAATATTTAAACCTGGGTATAAATTTGTTCTTAATGATAATAAAATTCTGGTATATTTCGTTTTTATTTTTATGCGTTTTTTGTTATGTGGGTATGCTAACTTAATGTTAAGTTAGCGTACCCACTCTTTAGTGTTGTATGTTTTCATGTTGTGCATCGGTAGAACATTTTTAACTTTGGGTATAATATGGTTCTTAATTAGAACAAAATTGTGGAATACTCTTTTTCAATTTTGTGATAAGTGGGTATGCTAACTTTACGGACATTGTGTCCACTGTGGATCTCGCCTTCCAGAATCCATATTGACTATCGGACAGTCCCTGCAGTAAGCTTCAATCCGATTGCAGATGATCCTCTTTGACACCTTCCCTTCAATATCCAGTAAATATACATGCCGATGTGGTGACGGGTTGCTGGGTGGCTTATAGCCCTTCGGAAGGGGGACCAGCCGTTGTTCCAAGGACGGGGGAAATTCCCCTCTCGCACGCACGGATTATGTACCTGTTATTGTAAAAATAGGTCCGGCTGGGTCCTAATAGCAATACTCTTCACCCCATCCAAGCCGGGGGCTTTGCAATTTTGAATCTTTTTGTAAGCCCTTGACCGTTTGCCTAATGAAACGGCCGGAGCCTCGTGAAGATCTTGAAGCGGTTCCATCGGCTGCAACACATCCATCTGGCGAGGAAGCAAGGTAGCAACTATGATAATGCTTATGCGGGGTCTATGCTCTTACTTGCAACAATTGCAATGCCATATACATAGGACAAACAGGCCGTAAATTCACACAGAGAATCAAAGAACACGAAGAAGCATGGAAAAACAACACTACCACAGTCTCACACTTTGCGGATCACCTAAATTGAAACAAACACATTTGATAAACACACAAATTTCCGAATTCTAGAAATTGAAAACAGGTACTGGAACGGAATAAAATTAGAAGACCTACATATACACAAGGTCCTTAAAAAACAGAATTTGACGTGTTTTAACCAATTCTCTTCACCTCTGCTAAAATTAGCACAAAGTGTACACCCCTAACCCCTCGCCCTCCCTTCTCCACTGGCCTTCGCTCGCCCGACCGCTTCTCAAGCCTCCACCGGCACCCCCGCGTCTTACGACCCTTCACCCGCACCTCACCCCTCTTCCCGCCCCCACCCGCAGCCGACCGGCTGTGTTGTTAAACAAGACACACACTCAAAAATCCTCAGAACTTTGTTTTTGGCCCGGAAGCTGCAAGGTATGTACGACCCAGTTTGCTTTCGCATCTTGCAAACAATGCCTACATTCTTGAAATAATATTTGTATTAAGTGATACCTAATAGTTTATAATTGATGTAATGTAATTTATTTTGAATTTTAGCTCTGGGAATGATCGCTATGCCATCGAAACGATCATAAGCCTAATAAAATTATTGATATCAGACAACATCCTTTGTTTATCATAGTAATAGAAGGTATCTACCTCACCAGCGATCTAATTAATAAGGTAGCAACTATCTTCTCCAAGAAGACCGGACAAGTCGGAGGTGGCCTAGACAGCCTTGAGCGTAGCCGTTACCACCTTATACGGACGACGCGAAGGGTTAGCATCCGCCTCGTTGCTTAGCTCCCTCCTGCAGCGATCCTTGTTGATCTCAATGACTTTGTGAAAGCTCATGTGGCGGTCATGTGTCTCTCGTTGAGTGTGTCATAATTAGGCGTTGCACCAACTACGAGTACGGTGGCGTCCTGTGCGAAGTTCCGCTGTGTGTGTGTGTGTGTGTGTGTGTGTGTGTATTGTTTTAAGTGGAAATGATTGTGCCATCTCATAAGTGGAAGATTCTTCACTACATTTTAGAGGTGTTTGATGCGTTACCGTGCGTGAGGGTGATACTCTTATTAGCATTGTTTAGGAGTTTTTCCCATTGTCTTTGGTTCTTGCGACTTGAGCTGGAAAGGAATGTCAACATCTTGTTAATACCAAATAGTGTGTTTTTACATTATAATATTATTATTTTAAATCGTATATTATTTGTGAATAACGGACATTTGTATGAATTGTAGGCTGCGAGTGTATGTGAATTTGGCGAATGCTGAGTCCCATAGGAAACAACGATGTCCTCGGAAGCATCAAAGTAAGTAAAATAGAAAAGAAAAATGTAGGAAAGTATGTTGTAGCTGGCAGTCGATTAATGATTTGTTTCGCAGAATGGTTTATATCGATTGTTTGTAGTGAATATTAATGAAAAGTAATGTATGTGGCATAATATTTGTCATTCATTGTTGTGATAATGGAAGTTTAAAAATATCAATTTTTATCATTTGCAAAATGTATAGGGTAATTAATAAGTTCATGAATAGGTCGTATATAAATTTGAGTTGAAAATGAAAAAATAGTGGGGTGATTGATGAGATAATGAAGGATGACATTTGCTGAAAAAGAAGAAAGTAGTTTCATTTCTAACATTAATTTCTTTGCCAAAGAATTGAGAAGGAATGATAGTGGTACAGATAAAAATCTGTAGGTTAAAAATGAATAATAGGAAAGTAAGGTTGAAAGAGGGGAGAAGGAAATGTGGAGAGACAAGGAAGTGGAGGATGTAGGTCTGCAATGAAAGGATTGTTTTCAAAATTATGCTACATCAGGAATTATTTATTTATGCCATAAACAGATAAAAAAAAGTGGGTGTGACGTGAGTGTGACGATTAGATGCGACGAAATGTGAGGCATGGAGTAAGTAATAGTAAACTGAAAATTTGCAATAGAATTTGAATTTTGTTGTTGAAGTTCCAGTGTTTGGTATTATAATTTTGATGAGGAACATTATTGTGATATTTGTGAAGGTATAAATTTGATGTAGAGTATGTAACTGCTTGAGAAGATGTCCATATCTAGAAAATAATGAAGTTGTACTTAATATAGGTGCATGGATAGGATGAGAAGCATCGAGTTGACATGAGGTAGTATACTTGTATATTTGTAATTGTAGTTACAGTATTCGCTAATGCCTAACATAAATGATTGAGTACCGATAGTGTAACGTAATAGAATTGTTTTTTGATGTCCAGTAGAATTGCTATTTTGTCTAGTTACGTCAGTGAATGATCTTGGAAGGAGTAGTATTTTATTGACTTTGTATAGTGTTGTTATGATTGCTATTTCTGCTGTTTTTCCTTTGAGTATCCGCCAGTTGAAACTCAGCATTACCGTTGACAGTGCCAGACTGTAACCGGGCGGTCGTAAAACCTGTGTGCCGAAACTGGATGAGAGTGATTTCAGCGTTTTACACGGTCATTTCTGTCTTTGTACGTAATCGGGAAGAAAATACTTCCTCCGGACGCCGCATATAGTGCTGACGTTGAAACATTTGAACATCGCATCTGTGGTAACAAATGAAGTTAGGTTATATTAGGACTGAGCCATAGAGGAGAGATACAACTAGAGTGCGCGCCAGGCTGCGCAGAAGGCCTGGCTGGGTATCAACATCTCTTGCCTCCCAGCTATCCCAAAGTCACGTGACTCGGACGCATCTGCTATACAGCTGCCTCGTACTAAATGATTTCTTTTAATACGTGCGTCTAACATGCTTCACTCAAGCGTTATTTTCTCATTTATTACACAGCCCTATGAATGCTGCTTATAGTAGAAAAGTTACTTTAAGTTATTCTGCTGTATTTAAGTACATAAAAATTCCGATTTTTGACCAACTTGTCACTCTCAACCGCGTACCCCACTACACTTGTAAAACAAGTACTATTACATAGGACAATACATAAAAAATATTTGTAAAATAAATTAACTCCATGTGAGGCATTAATCCAAGTTTCTATTACTACTCAATGCTAGACATTCTGCTAGAGATTATTCACATCAGACATAACAGCAAGGTATCAAAATATTTCAAGGATTTGTAGAGGGGAAAAAAACACATTTTTACTTTGATATATATTTTGATTTATTTAGTCAAAAACAGTAAATACTGTATGTGACATACAGAGGACAAGTACAATCTGCACAAATTTTCTTGAGACTGAAAATCTCTTCCCAACATTTCAACTGTAGACATTTGACATTTTCCTTCGCAAATTATACAAAACTTATTTGCATCGACAAACAAACTGTAGATTTTATTATTTTTTTTGGTATTACTAACAAAACAGTAACATAACATTGGCTTTACTCCTATCACTACAAGCAAAAGGAGTGCTCAACAAAACATGCGCATAGTGATGCTACATTTACGTTCAGAAGCAAAACCAGATTTCCTCTCAGCATTTGCTCAATGGATCAGGGAAACTGGACAAAAACCTGATTGAGATGGGGCTCTTTGACCCGGAAGCTGAAATAAAATTTTTTCAATGAATTTACTAATAAAAATTAAATACTTACAATCATACAAACTATAAACACTAACATACTACTAACACTACAAACATAACCTACAAACGAGAGTGTGTTGCTGAATCAGCAGACAAATGTATCAGAAAATCATTCCTCATTAATTATTACAATTCTTTTCAGAAAATATTTTAAGATTTCTATAAACTTACCAACATCTCTTATTCTTTTTACAGGGGATTTTCTTCTAGTAGTTTGATTAATCAAACGTTTAGGAAAATTAAATATTGTAGGTACTGCATCAGCTTTAAGCCAAACACCTCGAAACTTTTCTCTATCAAAACAGTTTTCTTCAAAATGTTTTGAACAAACTTTTGAAAATTTGGTAGGAGTAAAATTCTCTCTCCCAAGTTTTTGCACCCACACTTTCTTTCTTGCCTCATCTTTAGGAAAACTAAAATACAAAATAAATCCACTAAAATCATCCAAGATATATGCGAAAATGCATGAATCATATATTTATAATTAACGCAGAACTAAAAGTATAATATATTAAAACAAATTAATAACCTACCTATGAAACGTGAGTCCTCCTCCTTTCACGTACTTCTCGTTGCAGCCAAAACAACAACAACAATACTGAACCATGGTTCTTAACGACGTTTAAACACGTGTGGATCGTTTGCAGCACGCAAATCTCCACAACGCCCCCAAATAATTACGCTGTAGCACCAGAAATAGCAAACAGCACGGAAAGATACACACAACACAATGCAAAACAAGCTGCCGGCGTCCCAAAGTCACGTGACTTGCGGCCACCTCATGTTGAAACCTGCGCAGTAGGGTCAGGCGCACTCTAGTTGTATCTCTCCTCTATGGACTGAGCACGGATGCGACAATATTAGAATACAGTACATAATTTATTTCTCACTACATAACCACTTCACATTACAATTCAACACATCAGAACGCTCTCGGGCAACTACAAACTGAACATATCGCTCCACACGCATAACAAACCAGAGAAATTCCCGTAAAGTGCCGCTAGGAACACGGTAGTGAAAGTGGATGAAATCTGTGCCGAAAAATGAAGCATGCGTCATGTTTTCGTATAAATTACATCCAGTCTGGTCTGTATCTTTTCTGTGCCGGTGAAAAATGATGAAAAAATGATCGTGTAAAAGAGGTTTAGGGTTGGAGTGTCGATGGTGGGAAGGGGAATTTTGACACAAGGTAATGGCGAGACTAGCTTGTATGGAATTTCCCCGATATCTGTGGGAAAATTTTAGAGGTCGGTGGCTGTGAACGGAAGTTTATTTCTTGTTATTTTCTGTATTTTCTTGGATCAAAATGATGTAAATGCCATACGTTGTAGAATAGGTCATACACCTCGTGCTATTTTTCTTTCCTCACATGTCTGATCGTTCCTTGTTTCATGTAAGCACACGCGTTACCCACGCACGCACGCGGATAAACATTTACTCTGACATGCAGTAGACTGCGACACATATCTGTGTATAAGAAGGGGCGTTTAGAGCTTGTCTCACGTGGGGGTGGGGTCGCGTGAGGAGATACTAGAGGAGAATCCCATACGTCGACGTGTAGTTCCGCACTGGATGTCACGATCCAGCGATGGAGGACCCCTGCTGGGATATTACGTGCTCTAAACTGACGGGACTAATACTGACTGTAGCCACAGAGTAATGGCTCCTTAGTCTATGCAATAGATGTTGACGCGTGTGGGAACACAATGAATGATCTGGAAAAGCGAGGTTAAAAGTTAGTTGCTGTGTCTCTTTTGGTTGTGCTTTGTTGGACCGTAGAGTAATTTGTGCTGTTTTCAATTTGTTGATGAAGAACACTAATTTTTGTTAATTTTTAATTTGTGTTATATTATTTATTTGACGATTTTGTATAAATTAGTCTGTTTCGTGAATACAATAGTTTGATTCGGTAGCATATACCTGACTTTGTTCTCTCGTTCCGACAGTATTCTAATCGTTCTTGACAACTTTGCATGTTTATCCATTCGAATTATATACATTTGACATATATACTCTGTTCGGTCAATGTTGATTATAAGCTTGCGAATGTTCTCTATATAAATGAGTAAGAATTCGTGAAAGGTAACAGGCAAAATGCAAATTTTTCTTTTTATGTTGAATTGTTACTTAATCGATAGATTCTGATGCCCTTATTAAGTGTGTAAAATATTTGTTTAAAAAATTCATAATTACTTAAGTTATAAACAATTCAGTATTTATGCATCTTTTAGTTGCAAAATAAATATCTCACAACAGAGTTGATATAATTTAATGCTTCCAACGGCAACTTGAAGGAAAAAGTATATATTTTAAGATACACAATATTAATTTTTAAAACTTATTAACAATCCCTTTTTTTATTGCAAAATAAAATGTAAAATGAAAAAAATCCGTGTTCTGCGCTTTTTAAAAATATTTTAAAAAAACATTCTAAGAGGGAATTTAATATAGATTCAGAATCCGTTAAAAAAAGTTAGCAAACATTAATACATAAAAAGTAATTAATATTTTTATCGAGCGGCGCACGGTCGCGCCACGAGACGCGTACCGTAGCTTGGAGGTTTTGATGCACCATACTGTGTTTCTGCGATTTTACTCTCAATATTAACGCAAATATTTTTTTTAATTTAAAATTTAGTAATTTTAGTACCAATTTTCGCTTAAAACAATTTTTTATTTACATAACCAGATTAATTATTATTAATAATTAAATTTATTTACAGAACGTTATGAGCTTCGTAATCAGACGCTGACGAATATCGCTTACATTTAAGTGACTTAGAATCGTTCGGTAAAAAGCAATGAAACTGTCGGGTGTTTTTGATTACTTTACATTTTGAAAATCTTGGTTTTAAAAGTTTTGCTTCATTTTCATATTCCTCTTTGGTGCAATACGCGAAAGACATTGACCTGTGAAAACAATTTTTTGCCCAAACGAACAACATCTTTGCGTTTGTTAATGGTTCATCTAATCTCGTTCTTTGCATACTTGTTTTCCAAGCATTCCTTTTGATTGTCCCGCCAACACCGTCACATGCACTTTTGCCATGAGAAGTGGCAAAAAAGTGCCACTCTGCATTAATACGAAATTCATTTTCATGTTGAATCAAATTCAGGAAGTTACTTTTATTTTTGTACTGACTCGCAGCTCCGTCCGAAAAAGAAATAATTCGTTCAATCCACGCATACTTGTCTTTCAAATACTGAATCAGTTTTGTATTGTATAGGTGAACGCTAACAGTATCGTGCTTTTCGATTTCAGAAATAATAACAAAATTATCCGAAACTATCTTGCCGTCTTTTCGCGTATACATGACGTATGGATGAATTGTAGCCTGGGTATTTGACCAGTGATGCGCCTGTATTGCATCTTGTATTTGAAATGTATAATTTTCTGAAAAATTCAGCGTTACCAAAAATTCACCTTCCTTTAAGCTGTCCTTTTTTGCACTAAAGTAAGCACTTTGTTCTTTTGTTATAAAATCATGCGTCAGTAGTTCAGGCAAATCTTTTCTTATCTTCTCTAAAAATGCTTCTATGGAATCTGTTTGTTCAACGAATTCAGTTCTAGAAAAATATATTAAAACATCTAATAAGCAAAAGTAATTGGTATGAGGAAGGACCGATAGTCAATCTTCCCACAGCCGTTCCCGATAAAAAAAATCTAATAAGCAAAAAAGTTATTTGTGAAATTATTTATACAAAAATTAATAGTTACAGTAAGGTATTATAAAAAATAAAATTTCCAATTTAAATTTAAAATTGTATAGCAAAAGAAATTTCTGAAATTTGACAAATCGTTGCCAGGCACTCAGAAAATTAATTTTAAAAAATTGATTTGTAAAATTAATTGAAAGTTTAAAATAGATTTTTTCATGTTATGCATAATTTAGGCAATATATTAAGTTATCATTAAATTAAAAAATTGAAATGTAATTATATGTACCTATCAGTGCTTATCCATTCCCTGTACTTTACTTCCTTCACGGAATATTCTGTAAATAATGCATGCAACTTCTCGCAAAAAGCAGTAACACCAGGACAATTTTTGCAATTTCTGAGATGACAAGATGGAAGAGCTTCTTTGCAAATAATTTCTCTTAATGCCTTATGGTATGATAAGGTGAAGGTGTGATTTTTCTTCTGAAATTCGGATTTTAGAGCAAAAAACTTTAATCTCATGTTCTGGTGTGTTTTACAAACACATACGTTGTGGCAACTAGCTTTGTTAACAGAGATGCACTGTTTTGGTCGCAGTTTTGAAAATTTAGAACAACTAATGATAAACTGAGGAAATTTTTCCTGAAAACGTTTATGTGCTTCCTTCAAATTGCACAAAAGTAAACGCTTTTGCACATTTTCTCTACCTACATCGGTTTTTATAGAAACACAATCTTTTTTTCCTGGCATCATTCTACTAGTATCATCACTCAAATAAAATTCTGTTACTTTCTGAATAATTTCCTCACTTATTTTTCGACCAACTTTCTTTGGTGGACGCGACTTATAGCCATTTTCTTTCCTTAATTTCTTCGCCCTTGATGCCATTTTATGCGAAACGCCAAACAACTCACGCATTTTCCTTATACTAATGCAAACAGGAAGCGTTGTAAGTATTTCGATTTTTTCACTTCGGAAAATAGCTTTCGACAACGCATTGTTCACATCTCGAATCAAAGTCTCGTCTATCAAAGAATTGTCTGCATCGGGCAATTTCTGTCGCTTTGTTGCACGTCCAAGCATATCATTTTCAGCTGTTTCTTCCTTGTATGTAGGGTCATTTTTTTCGTTGTCCACGTAGTTTTCATCCCGTGAAGATTCTTCTTCGGTAGTATCAATAATGATTTCCTTTTCGACGGAAGAGACAGTAACTTTTTGACTATAAATTGACGTTCTGCATGAATCACAGATATATTTTCCAGTTAAATTAGAAAAGATACGATTCCACTGCGTCGTTATCAGCTTCAAATTTTTGTAGACACGATTGTGTTTGGATTTTTGAAGTGGGTTGCAACATTTCTTCGGGGTAGGCATTTTATAAAATCTGTTTAAAATAATAAAAAACATAAAACTATGAGAACTGACAATATGAAATAATAAATAATGTAAATGATTAGAAAAATCAGTTATTGTTAATAATAATATTGATAAATTCAGTAATATTGAACATTTTAACGCTTTTAATCGAGATTATTTAATAACAATACACAATTATTGTTTATAAATTTGCAAAATAAAAAACGAAGTCATATGCAATGTTAATTACGCTTACCTTTTTGCGTAGAAATTAGAAACAATAAGAATGGTTTCTTAAGCGAAAACAATTGTTGTAAAACAAAAGCGTGCTGCGACTCGTTCGTACCGACAAGCTAAGGCGCCACCGTGCGCCGCTCGATAAAAATATTAATTACTTTTTATATATTAATGTTTGCTAACTTTTTTGAACGGATTCTGAATCTATATTAAATTCCCTCTTAGAATGTTTTTTTAAAATATTTTTAAAAAGCGCAGAACACTGATTTTTTTCATTTTACATTTTATTTTGCAATAAAAAAAGGGATTGTTAATAAGTTTTAAAAATTAATATTGTGTATCTTAAAATATATACTTTTTCCTTCAAGTTGCCGTTGGAAGCATTAAATTATATCAACTCTGTTGTGAGATATTTATTTTGCAACTAAAAGATGCATAAATACTGAATTGTTTATAACTTAAGTAATTATGAATTTTTTAAACAAATATTTTACACACTTAATAAGGGCATCAGAATCTATCGATTAAGTAACAATTCAACATAAAAAGCAAAATTTGCATTTTGCCTGTTACCTTTCACGAATTCTTACTCAAATGTAGAATGTTTTCATCATGACCCACCTTGTGTATAATATTTCCCCACCTTCAGTGTACTGTGTTTTTTCAGTCTTTGCGCCAGTCTTTTTTAGTGTAGTCTTTTCTCCTATATTATCCAATAACCACCCTATGTTATCACAGTCTCGGAGGGAAATTGTGTATAATATTTCATCTCGAATATACTCTGTGCTTTTGCATGTTTCCGCCATACTAGTGTTTTGTCCTTTATTATTCAATTTTCACCTGACTTTATCAGTCGCGGCTCTTTTTCTAAATGAGGAAGGCTGCAAATTCTCAAGTGCCGTAAGCGCAGGCGGGCGAGGAAGGGGGAGGCAAGAGCGCGATAATGTTAACGTTACATGCTTATAATATTTGGCTTAGCTTAGTTGAACCTTTTTGTAAATGAAGTTAGCTCTCCTCTTCTGTAGTCTCCGATGAGTGCATTGTAGTTTTGTGAGGACAAAAACTTGTTTTCAATGGAACTCATAGCCAACGTTGACACAATCTATTTTCTTTGAATGTGTTGCGATTTAAGGTGTTAAGGCCCATTCACAATTCAGACGTAAACATAAGCATAGCGCATACATGAACATTAACATAAGTGATACTGAAATATTCACAATGACTTAACATAAACGCTTATCAAAATTATCCTTGATGATTATGAAAAAGAAAACTGTTTATTTGAACTAAACAGTGATATAAATGGAATTAGTTTACATTTGTATTGTATAATTTTTTTAAAGACTTAATATGTTTATAACTAATAATGTACTTGAGCTTCAAGGTCAATGACCCCATCTCAATGAGGTTTTCGTCCAATTTCCCTGATCCATTGAGCAAATGCTGAGATGGCTCATTGTTTTGCTTCTGGACGTAAATGTAGCTTCACTATGCGCACGTTTTCCTGAACTCTCATTTTGCTTGTAATGGTAAGAAGTAAGGGCGAGTTACTATTTTGTTAGCAATGCAGAAAAATCATACTTGCAATTCGTTTACCAATGCAAATAAGTTTTCTATAACTCGGGAACAAAAATGTCTACTTTTTTCTTATATTGCTAATCTCTCGCTTTTTTTGAAATTTTATTTTTATTTATTAATTTATTTATCTTTAACTTTTACTCATCTTTCAACCATTTATAGTTAAAATTATGGGAAAGGATTCGGGAAGTCAAGAAAACGTGCGCAGATTATCTTCTCCCCATAAGCCAAATACAGTTGTTGTTGGCTGGGCTATCCGGGACGAGCCGCGTCAAAGTCATGGTGGCTGACGTTTCGGCCAGCGTGTTGTGGCCTTCTTCAGAGCGTACTGCTGAAGTAGGCTCTGAAGAAGGCCACAACACGCTGGCCGAAACGTCAGCCACCATGACTTTGACGCGGCTCGTCCCGGATAGCCCAGCCAACATAAACTCCGGCCGCGGAAGCCTACGCAACCAAATACAGTTGTTACTGTTTTTTTCATTTTTGTTTATTTTTTTTTTACTAAATAAATCTAAACGTAAGCAAAAGAAGACTTTGTATTGGCTGTGAGACATTGTGGTTAACTATTGGTTGGATGTGAGAATCGATTTCAAGGTATCGACTGTGTCCATGGCCCATATGGTGTTAGTTCTTCTATCGACTTCGCTCCAATTTTGATTCTCAATTTTGAGTTACCGTTCTGTGATTGGTTCATTTCTTATGTGTTACTTAAGCATAAGCACAAAACTTGAAGCATGCAAGCTTTGAAGTTAACGTCTTACGTGTTATGCTTATGCGACCGCATTGTGAATGAGTCCGCATATGGACGCAGTCCTAAGTTTTATGTTAACGCCATGTTTATGTTTATGTTTGCATTGTGAATGGGCCTTTACGTATGAAGCGTTGCTAGAGGAATTTGTTGGCTGCCGCAATAATGTAGAAAAATATGAACCTTCTGGCCGATGTATTTTTTGCCTTTTATAGGATAGAACTGCGATTGCTGAATATTCTTGATAGCTTTTTTTGTACAAATCCTTGTTTTTTCACCGTTTTCTTCTGAAAAGCAGCTTTTGATTCTCGCGGCCTCAGCATGAATTTTTGTGACAATGGCCATGTGAATCATTAGTTGATTCTCAGTGGCATATCTGTTCTTGGAAATTGATAAAGAAAAGATTAGATACATTTTCTGTGATGCAGCTTGTGTTCATTGTTATACGTTATAAACAAGTTGTGGTGGCGTTTACGTGCTTATTTTGGAGTGTTTTCACGTATTTATTTGTGACGAAAAATGAGTTACGTATAACTTGAACAGAAATTGAGCCGCTTGTTGCAAGAATGTCTTTCAGATGAAGACGATTATGAACCATTTGACAATTGGAACACTGAGTTTTTTTCGGAGAGTTCTGATAATGAACCTTTTGAAGATTAGGGTGACGAGTTTATTGCAGTTTTCTGATGGCGAACCAGTTGAAAAAAAATCAAAATTTTTGAATATACTTATACCGCATGCAGAGATAATTCCAATATAACATTGTTAACAATAAATGACGTTATTGAAAGAAGTATGCAAGAAATTGAAGATGTAAGTAGTGAGAATGAACAAGCTAATAATGACGAACTGTCATGGGAAGATAAGAGCAGGGTAAATATGAAAGTTTTCACCGTCAATGAAAGCCGTGAAGCACCCTCAGAGAAGAAATACATGGGGAATATTTTGATGAAGGTCCCGAAGAATTTTTTAAAATATTTGTAACAAACGAAGTACTAGAATTGGTGACAGAGACAAATAGATATGCAAACCAGTACAAAATTTCTTCGAAATCACCTAAAGCAAGAATTACGAATGGCATGATACAGATGAAGATGAAATGGAATGCTTCATTTGGATCTTGATTTGGATGGGTCTTTGCCAGTTTCCCTCCATTGAATCTTACTGGTCGAAATCTGTAGTTTATTACAACAGAATCAAAGATGTGAAGCCTCGAAATCAATTCCAGTTGCTGCTAAAATCATGGCATTTTCATAACAATGAAGAAGTGACAGAGGGCAGGTCAAAATATAATTTCTTAGTGCATATGAAATGTACTCTGAGTACAAAACATACAGCAGAATTCACAACTGTTACTGATCGTGGTAAAGAAACTGCAAAACCTCTCGCTGTGGTGTATTTTAACAGGTGCAAAACATACATTGATTGTTTCGTATCAAATGAAAACGTACACAACCTCTTTACGAAGAGGAGTCAAATGGTATAGAAAACTGGCAATTGAACTAATTCTTGGTGCTTCTTTTTTGAATGCTCACATTTTACATCAGGAGGTAGCAAATGAGAAAATGACTATTACAAAATTCAAAGATGGTCTGTTTTTTTACCTAAGAAAATTGAAGATTCATCTCAACACCACGAAGAAGCAGCAAGGCAATCATGTGTTACAAGATGTAGGTTCTAAAAACCATCGTAGGTGCATTGTTTGCTATGAAAACTTAGGTAAAGTCAACAGAAAACATGCTGAGTCCAATACACCCCAATCCAGATATCGCTGTTGAAGGTGTGATAAGAATTATTGTTTAAGTAGTTGTTTGAAGTTCACAAGTGTAATAAAATATAATTTTTTGTCAATAAAGTTTTAATGTTTCAATAATTTTCGTATATTATAATATTTTTTAGACCTTTCAATTTCAAAACCATTTCCATATTTGATGTCGTGATAATCAACAATCAATTGCTCCCAGGTGCTCGCCAAAATGATGTTCTATTGTTTCAGCCGTGTATTGCTCCCTTAATATAACACAGATACGAGAAGCGAACGCTGCTCTACACGCCTATATAAACTCGTCATGAGTGAGAATCAACTGTTGATGCTGAAAGTCGTTCTGATCAATTCAGTGAGCATCACGTTATGCCTCTCACGGCAGCCAGCGTGTTAAGTACGTTGCGTGAAGTCACTGAAGTTAGAGAATTCCAGACATGGCGGGTTCGTGAATGGGAGACAGCCTGAGAACCCCTGGAATCTAACGGTGCAGAGCGTGTGGTCGAAGGATAATAGGCAATGAGAATACAACTGACGATGAGCGACTAAATTACGGGAGGGTTACTCCAATGTTCGTTTGACGTCCGTACATATCTATAATAGAACGGTTGTTACAAGTGAACATAAGGGTTGACTCTTTTGATAGTAGAAAAACAACGTTCTGTACCATTGATCATCGGGATGGTTACTATTATGTTCAGGGGGCTTGACTCTTTCTGGAAAGACGATAGGCTAAATTGTGTTTAGAAATGAAGTTCACAAAAACTAACATTTGTTCTACAACGTATGGGTGAAAATGATGTGAAGCCTCGCAAAACGCTCATGAGTGACAGGGCAATGAGGGGTATTTGTTTTTAGAAAATGAGAAATTATAGTTCGTTGAAATGACGAAAAGAGTGTATTTTGAAAAAAAATAATTTTATTGTTTTGCAGAATGTTAAAATTTGCTAATTCCGAAAAAATGAGTTTGGTCGAAAAGGCCCGGCGTTGTCCCGACGTTTCTCGATGTGGACAAAAGTTTAACGCTCTCGATGCTGCTACAAAATGTGCTACATGAGAACACCACTCTTGAAGGCGTAAATAGCGTTGGAGGTAGACAATTGTGGGCGCGGGGCAACGGTGTAACAACCCCCTCCCTCCCACGAAAAAGAAGAAGAAAAAAATGTGAAAATTATAGACGAGAATGTGTTGATGAAAGAATACAATTTTCACGGTGCAAATTAACATGCTGAAATAATTTGTTATGTTTCGTGTTTAATAAAATTACTTGTTAAATGGGTGAAATAATAAATCTGAATTTCGGAAAAAGCTATTTTAATGTTAACGTCATTTGATTCATTTCATGGAATCGTACCTTACAAGTAGTGATTGTAATTGTATTTATGGTAAAGAAGTAATTGAAAATTGTATGAAATATCAGTCTTGCGTCCGGGGCTTATAATATTACGATTAGGTTTTTCTCGAGTTCCATTCCACCCCCTCAATCAGTCCCCTTGACTTGCAGGTCCCCGGGCAATCGGCCGGGTGGTTATTTCCACATGAGCCTGCCCATGCGTAAAGGCGGCATTGCCTGTAAATGCAGTGAATGCATGATGTCAGCCTGCTTTTTCCGAGGCTGTCGCTCACGACAGAGTCTGTTTCGTGGGCCACGTGCTTTCACCTAAGCCTTATGAAGGAATGAAGTGTGAGCCTAACGCATTTCTCTTGCCCCTGAAAAGCTTGAAATGTGACCACCTAAAATATGGAATAATATTCTGGGGAAATGCCCCTGAGAGAACTCGCACATTTATTATCCAAAAAATAATATTGCGAACAATGACCAGCACTCATAAGCTGGATTCTTACAAACCCTTGTTTAATAAACTAAGGATTCTTCCCCTACCATGCATGTATATATTTGAAATAGTGGTCTTCACAAAGAAAATTCTCATGGAAAACAAAGACACTTTTACTTTAAATTCTGATGTACACAACTACAACACCTGTCAAAAGGATAACCTACATGTTCTCCACTCTGATAGTACACTTTATCAAAAAAGTACCCTAATAGAGGGCATTACACTTTACAACAAACTAGGCAATGATATTAAAGACCTAAACACAATTCATACATGTAAAAGTAAATTGAAAGCTTTCCTGCTTAACAACATGTTCTACAGTGTAAAGGAATATTCAAATTACAACATTTCCCTTAAAAAACATAAATAAATAAGAATGTCTTATCTCATTAGACTTCAACTACAAGGAGAATGCCTTAAAAAAAAAATCTGTTTCTGAATTTACTATGTGCTGCAGTAGAACTACATGTACAAATTGAAAGAAGAAAAAAGAAAAAAACTGGTCAAAACTTGCCTCCTCACCATTTCAAGTTTTAAATATAGAATGTACTAATATTTATTAGTATTGTCCAGAAGCAAAAGAAGGGGCCATCTCAGCATTTGCCCAAAGGACCAGGGAAACTGGACAAAAAACGTGATGAAGATGGGGTCATTGGTCTAGAGATTATATTACAATACTTGTTACAGATAGATTAAGATATTACATAGTAGATAATTCTTTGTAGTAGGAAATAGTTGGTTACTTTAATTTAATTTTAAATACTTCAACATTTGAAGATTTGTACCGTTTCATTTTTCAAAATATTATTTTCTTGGTATAGTGATGATATTGCTACTACTAATAATAGTAAGTATATTAGATAACATTACTGTAAAGTAATAACAACAACAACAACAACAGTACATGATAACAATTATGGTAACAACTACATATGAGTTAACAGTATTAGCATATTCCTTGATTAAATGTCGAAATGGTGAGGAGGAGGTTATGGCCAGATTTTTTCCTATTTGTATAGCTAGTTGTACTGCAGCACCTGGATTGCATGTGTTAGTCATTGAGGTATTCCTGAATGCTATAAAAAATTTTTTCCCCAAGGAAGTATTTGAGTTTTTTTCTTGAAGTTGTACAAGGCTGTTGTGTTTCTCACATGTATTGGTATTTAATTTGTTGAACAATTGGGTATAATTTGGTATAATGTGCTTGTACACATTGGTTGATGCAGGTTACATGCTTTCCTTGTATTATAGGGGTGTAAGCATGAGTTAAATTTGTAAAGTGTGTCATTATTTACTAGATTTTTCTTTACAAACATGATAAGTTGATAAATAAAAATTCCAGGCAGTGGAAGTATGTTAATTTTTTTGAAAAGAGATCAGCAGGACGTTAGTTTTTGTATTTGTTATTGTTCGAATGATTCTCTTTTGTATTTTGAAGGTTTGTTTAGCTTCTGGTACTTGGCCCCATATTATTGTCGCATATTTGAGAATAGAGTGCACATTTGCAGAATACACTGTTTGTGCTGTCTCAATAGTGCTGTTTGTTATTATTATTCTAAAAGCATAATTATGTTTGCTCAATTTTGAATTAATATCTTGTAGGTGTGAGTTCCATTTGAGGTTGGATTGTATGGTGATTCCAATAAAGTTTGTTTTCTGTGCTTGTGTGATGCTGTTTCCTTGTAATGTTGAATTTGGTGAGTATTGTTGTGTTGAGTGGGAGTTGTGGAAGGCTATTGTGATTGTTTTGTGTTTGTTTAGGATTAGTTTGTTATGGTGTATCTATTGTATTAGCTTGTCGATGGCTGAATAGGCTTTGGCTTGCCAAGCTTTTGTTGTTGTTTCTTTGAATATTATATTAGTGTGAGCAAAAAGTAAGGTTTTGTTGTTTTCTATTATTGATGGCAGGTCATTTACAAATATAAGAAATAAAATGGGACCTAATGTGGATCCTTGCTGGACCCCATATGTCACATCCCTTGGCTTGGAGTGATGATTATTTATTTGTTGTCATTTTGGTAAGGTAATATTACAATTTGTTTTATGTGAGATAGGTATGATTTTTTGAATTGTTAACAATTCCTCATATTCCATAAGATTGTAATGTTGACAATAGAATTATGAGATGTATTGTGTCAGAGGCTTTTGACAGGTCGAGAAAGAGACCAAGGGGAATTTGTTTTTGCTGTAATGCCATGAGAATTTCATTTACAAAGGTGAATAGAGCAGTTTCAGTGGAATGATTTTCCCTGAATCCATGTTGTTAGTCAATGATAATATTACAGTGTATCAAGTAGTTTTTTAATGTTTCATAGAATAGGTTTTGTAATATTTTTGGAAAACCTGACAAGAGTAAAATTGGTGTATAATTCATTACATCTTGTTTGTTACCTTTTTGGTACATACGTTTAATTCCAGCAGTTTTAAATATGTTTGGGAAGGAGCCATAGTTAGTGATAAGTTGTATAAATAGTTAAATGTTAATAGTTAAATGAAATAAGAATCAATCTTTTTTATAAAGAAGAATGTTTTCTATCCCAGTGGATTGTTTATTTTGCATTTTGTTTATAATTTGAAGCATTTCCTTGTCTGTTGTTTTTATGATGTACATGCTAGAAAGTGAGTTTTTAAAGCAAGGTGATGGTTGTAGAGGTGTAGTGTTTGGATTTGTTGTTTTTAATAGTCTACGAGCAATTTGAGAGGAGTGTTTGTTGAATATAGTGGCTGTTTCATTAGGGTTTGTTGTTGTTCTGTGTTCATGGAGTAGTTGAATATTTTTTGTTTTGTGATTTGCTGGTATTTTTTTTTTTTGTAATAAAATTCCACATAACTTTTGTTTAATTTTTTTATGTACTCATCATTTATTAGGCCTTTATTATAACTTTGCCAGCTTGTCTCAGGTGGAGATCATGTTGTGTGAAAATAGTATCTGAGAGAAGGTGTAAGTGAAATGTAATTTGTGTGTCTCTCAGATGCTATGTGAGTATGCTGTTTGCTTTTTTAATCTTGTTGTTTATAAGGGTGTTGCTGTGGCAAGGGTCAATATGTGAATAATGTTTGGGGATTTGTTATGTTTGTTTGTAGGGTTTTGATAAATTTCTTTAAATGTTACCCATCTTTATGTTCCATATAGTTGTTGCCTTTGTTGTGAATGTATTTTCTAAAAGCATAGAGGAAAATATGTTGTGGTTTGCTAAAAGCTTTAATTTTTGCATTAGTAAATGTTTTATTTCTTAATGGATTTGTGAATGGTTAGTTTTTAAAGTGCTTGCATCCTTTAGTACTTTGAGCCATTGATATGGAGATTTGTTTGAATACGATCTGTTTTCCTTGAGTTTGTTTTGTCTATTTTGTTATGTAAGTGATAACTTAATTATTTATTATTTGTGTAATTTCTTAATGGTTGGTTTTTGTTTGAAGTGAATTTTTGTGTATTGTGTTTCCTATGTAAATGTTTTTTGGTATATAATTTTTTGTGTAGGTACTATATTTGCATTGTTATGTACCAGTAGTTTGCTTTGTAGTAGAGATGAATTATGGGGAAGCTAAGGATGTATTTGTGACATTATTGAAGGATGAAATATTAAGAAATAATGTCTGTGAATGTGAATAAATGTAAGTTGACAAAGATGATTTATCAGTATGTCTATGTGTATACAATTTCATATTATTCTCTCCTAGTGTTTAATCGTAGTGTAGTCTATTATTCAAATTATCATATGAAAGCTTTAGTATTGCTGTTTGCCTGTTTTCAAACTGTTGTGTATTAGAATTTTTTGTTTGTGTTGATTGCTTTACCTCTTTTGGTTGTAAGGTTGGATTGGTTGATGATAATGATTGAAAAATATGAACTTGTGTGTTTGTGGTTGTAGTTATTTGGATTGTTGTTTGCTAGTGTTTGGAAATGTCAGTTAATTTGCTTGCCATGTATTGTAAGACAGTGAGGCTGATTATGTAAGAGTTGAGTTGAAGCTTGTTTGTTTGTGAAAGTGTAAAAAATTATTTATCATTTGTGCGAAAGCAATTTTGTTGTGTATGAATATGATTTTTTGCTTCCATTGATCAATAAAGTTTGTGAA
The DNA here is from genome assembly GCA_038098605.1 of Gryllus longicercus. NCBI lineage: Eukaryota > Metazoa > Arthropoda > Insecta > Orthoptera > Gryllidae > Gryllus > Gryllus longicercus. The sequence continues at coordinate 178,513 of JAZDUA010000547.1, forward strand.
GGAAAGAAAGGAGATGTGAAGTTGTGCTTTCATGTATTTATGCTTTGTTTTGTGTGTTAATAGATTATGCAGATGAATGTGGAGATGAAGATGAGAAGAGATGTGGATGAGGAAGAAAATAGTTGTCATGAAAGAAATCATTTTTGAATATGAAATGTATTATTGAAAGATGTACTTTGGAAGTTTATAAATTGAATAAAAAATAATTTGAAAAGTTAGGTCTATTGTTTAATTTATATTAAATCTTTAAGTAATAATTGAAACCCTATGTATATCTATATCCATATTTGTAGTGTAAGAAAGATGTAGTGTAAGAATGACTGACTGACTGACTGACTGACTGACTGACTGACTGACTGACTGACAGCATTTCACCCACTAAATTCTCCACTCTAACTTTTGCAAGTGTAGGTAATGTTTTCCAGGTGTAATAGAAAGAAAGAGAGAAACAAACAAACATAAACATATACATACCATAGCTGTGTAAGGTGAGGTTTTGGTTTAATGAATGTGAAGGGCTTTTTTTTTTTAATTTCTAAATTTTTCAAATGTATTTCATAAGTTCATAGTTGTAATTCAAGTTTCCATATTAGGTTTCATCAGTTCCAAGGGGAGTTTCTTTTAGTATATTTGAAAGCAAGTTGTGCACTAGTATACCAGTGTCTCAAGTTACCATGTCACCTTTAATTGTCATTTCTTGTATCATAAATTTATCTAGTAATCAATCATTGGTATATTCTCCATTTTGCTAAAAACGTTTGTTTGCCTTTGAAAGTTGCTCAGTCAAAATGGGAGATTGTGTTGCAATGTGCTTCTTTAGCTTAGTAATTCTTAAAATGATTGATTTATTGTCTTAATTTATGAAGACAAGTCTCCGTGTAGGAGAAAGAACATCAAGTAGTCTTTAGTGAATCAGCAACTCGGTATTCCAGTGTTTGTTTGTTTCATAGCCAATGCCTTTAATTTCTCCCATGTTCCTTTGCGATAAGTTGCGAGTGATTTCTTGTGCTTTGTAAACATAACTTACCTTCCTTCTAAGATTAGGTGAAACCTCGCTATGAAGGCCTTCAACCTTCAGGCATATCCATAGTAGGAAGTAGTACTAATAAGGAGGTAGAAATAAGAGGCAAGAGTGGCAGTGAAAACAGAACTTTATTGTCAAGGTGTACAGGCCTTTATCCTAACAGGGTATGGGAAATGAAAGTATAACTTTGTTGGTGCAGAGTGCATGCCCAGCCAGCCGGCCGTGTCTGTGTGCTGTGTGCTCCTTTCGCTCCTTTGCTCCGACGCTCCACGCTCTCACGGATTGCCTATGTGCCTCCGCCCCTGGCCGGGGCAGGGGGGGCAGCTCCCACTGCTCCTCCACACCAACACCATCGACAGGATCTGCACCTGAAACTATACAAGTCAAAAAATTAACATCTACATTTATTATTTTTTTCCTAAATATTACACAAAGGGAACAACGAAAGTTCAAGGAAAAATTAGGATATAATTTACAAGGCAAAATGGAGGACATGCCAAGGAACATTTAAGACATGGTACTAGTTAAAAGGAACTTTAGAGGACAAAAACATCATGGCCATAGTAGGTTTCATGAAAAGTGCAGAGAAGGTAAGAGGAAGAAAGGTGAAGGAAATAGAATTATTCAAAGGAAATGAAGGAAAGTTATTAAGGCAAAATAGAGATCTAATTACAAATGCAAGGTGGACAAAATGCTAAGGAACATTTCAGAGATGGTACATGGTACATGTTAAAATGAAATTTAAACAAAATCAGGACACAAAGTACATTTCATTCAAGGTGCACAAGAGGTTGGATAACAAACAAGGAAAAGGATTACAAACATGAAATCTAACCAGTATGGAAAAACTTGCAATAAAATAGAAAAACCAAGCTCAAATACAACAGTAAGCTTGATTACAAAAAGGAAAAATAAACAGGTAAAAGGTAATGAAGGATAGGTATTTCAAGACCTACTCTATTCAAATTTTTAACTAAAATAGGGGCATTCAGGAGGAGGAAACCAAGGTAGGTAAACTTGGAAAAGAACATGGGACAACAAAAGGACATACAAACAGGACAGCACAATCAGGAGTTCTTGGAGCAGGAGTTGGGAAACAGACTGGGAAAAAAATTACAATATTCAAGGGAAAAGAATGGAAGGGGAAGGACTAAAACGTTAGGGGAAAATTTACATCTACTGCAACATAATAAAAAAAAGAAAATTACACCTAGCAAAAAATGGAAACCAGGTCAATCAGGACATAGATCATAGGACAATTCTAACAAAGGGTCATAACACACAAACACATTCAAAAAAATAACTACACCATTTATAACCTACGTATATTAAGCAAGTAAACAAATTTAAATTATATGTTGTCAGGTCAGGTCATAAATATCTATTTTCATTTATTCAAACAGGAAGAGGTTATTGGAAACCTAATTATATAGGAAATTAATGCAAACATGAGGAAAATTAGTTACCTGAAAGGTAATTTACAATTCAACCCTGCAAATTAAATATTAGAAACTATGTAAAATAGAAAGAAAATAATTTTTAACACTAAAGGGAAAATAAAATTCTGAGGAGAAAAAAATATTTCATTTCAAATTATCATCTACATCAAAATTTCATTCAATTAATAAAATTTAACAAAAACAATTTAAGATCACATAAGGAAAAAATCATATTTCACTGCACTTCCACCTACATTTAGCAAATATCATAAGTAGTCACAATGAACACCTCCCATCTACCAGAAATATATACATTCTAATGATCAGCCTAAACTCCACTATCCCCACAACATCTGCCATAAAAAAATATCCATATCAAACATCACAATAATTGCCTTCCCTTCTTACACACAAGTGCTTTCATTTCATCATAAATCTGCTCACCTTTCAACTAAGCACCCACTGCTCAACCAAGTGCCCACAGCCCACTGCTTTTTCTTCAAATATACATAAATTTTAAAGGAAAAAAATACATTTAAAAATTTCAGTGTCTACAAAACCATTTACATCAGAAAAGTACCAACAAAAAAAAAGGCAAAATACATTTTCTCTTAATGTTACATTTTCCACAATTCATCTACATATATTAATTGCCTTCAAATATTTGCATTCAAATAATATTGACATTTTCCTAAACATCAGATGTCTAGTCATAACATTTATATCAACTATCAAAAATTATGACTATAACCAATTTATTACAAACATACAACACACAATACTCAAATTTCTACATCCAAGCAGTTAGAACTTAAGTTTTATATACATATATTATGTTTTGCCCTATATGTGTATTTGATGCAATAAAATTAAAAAGTATATTTTTTTAATACAAGTATACTGCACAATGCTTTTCATACATTTCTATTCAAATTATTATTGAAACAAATAATTTAAATTATTTTTATATTACAAATTTTTTTTTTTTACTTTCACAAAATATAACGCATCCCAAAATCCCCCCATTAAATATCCAAATTTCCACCTCCATCTCACCCAATTACCTACTCTCAAACATGCCATATGGACAACTGTGTCACTTTCATTCTAACTTTCAACTTTTCATTTAAACTTTTAAACATTTTTTAAATTATGCAAACCTTTTTCAACCCATCCTTGCAAAATGCAGCTCACTGCAATATTTTAACACTTCTAACTTTCACATATATCAAAGCTCCACTGACAATTACACACCATCCCTACAGGGATAATCCATCCTTATCCTTTAAAAATGCCTCAATTGCATTATGGGTTATGCTTAGCTCTCATTCACAGTTAAACATTTTGTTACATTTAATACACTAACACCCTCACTATATACTACTTGACCGTAAGAATGAAATGGGTACCATTAATATACTCCCAACAAATACCTTCTAGCAAATATGTATCAGCCACATTACATAGAACTCACAATTTCATGATTTCAAAAACTCACTTTCTTTCCAATCGAAAAATATTATAAGGCCATACACATCAAAATTATGATCTACACAATTTCTATTCTTCAAATCTTTTATTTCACTACCCTCTTTCTTATCAAAACAAAACTTATTGCATATAAAATTTATACATTCATAACAAGGGATTACAGTATCATCTACATCCATCTCATTAGGGGTCATCCAATCATTTGTACATAGCACTGAAGGAGACTGGTACAAGTCACAATTATACAGGTATAGGATAGTCAGTTTTAGTTATGTAATGCTAACATTTTTTTTATTCTTTCAACATTTGCTGAAATTTTATTTTAGCTTATACTACATAAGCATATTAACACATTACATCAAAACTTTAATAATTGGATCAACTTCTATTGGATTTATTGTTACAAGTTATTGTTACTTCTATTGTAATTAATTTTTTCATCAATAAATGTAATTACAGATTGAATCAAGCTTTTACATTATGAACAAAATATTCAAAACAGATAAATATTGTATTCTACAATCCTATTAAATGAGCACAACAGAATGTACACAAATCACAAAGTTTCATACACATCTTTCTTTCATTTAAACATTTTTCCAATCTTATTCTTATTCTTATATGCAGCTCACACCACAAACTAATTCTCACATTAAGAAGCACACATTGCAGGAAGAAGACAGTATTTCAGTACAGGGGAGAGGGGAGAAATTTGCATTTTAGGATTTATGCACAGTCCCTTGCTTCATTTCTAACTTCAAAACATATCATTAGGCCCCATTACAACGAATACACTACTTCCAATTATACAAAAGCATATCAAGGAAAAAAAAAAACAGTCACAAACATTTCACAATTAACACAATTTTCAACATACAATTACTGAAGTTAACCAATGTGCAATATCATTGAAACACTATCTCCATTTTTGGTCAACATTCTTTCATAATAATCACAGAGGCAGCAAAAATTCAAAGTCTATTCAAAATGTCTTCAAAGACTCATTCTAGGAGAAAAACAGTACTCCAGTGAAATCACATCAAAAATCAATTTCACATTTCTTTTTTTCTATTTCAATTTGGCAAACTTGGTTCACAAAAATACTTTCAAATTCAATTTTTCACAATCACTTTTTCAGCCTGCTGCATTCAATACAAACAAAGAAACAAAAAACACACACACACAAGTTTTTTCTTGTATCTCTGCAAGACATTGCCCTGAGAGGCAGATTCTTTTGCCAATCTACATAATTTCTCATATGAATATCACAATCATATCATCAATCAGCATATTGCATATCATCATTATCATTACATCATCATTACAGGCACTTTTCACAATCTTATCTACATCCTTTTTCAACATTGACAAAATAAAAATTAAAAGTCCAATGTCCAGTAAAAATACAATTCACTTTTCAAATATATTTATCCCACTTAGGTACTTCCTTTCTTTCTCACTCACTCTCCCTGTTTGCAGTCTTCCTTTTCTCTAATTGCTGAGGATTGTCACAGATGTTGGTATTTAAAGACTATCATTTTATCATCATTTCCAAATTTTTTATTTTTTCAAAACTTAGGACTACAACAGCAGTCACATTAATTTCTAATTTCTGAAGTTGCCTAAATAATATAGCAATTATAAGTAAAATATTTTTAAAAAAAGCCTAAAAATTATTCTCAGTTGTTAACACTTCAAATAGTTCCTTTTGAAGGAACTGTCATTTTTTATGTCATATGACAAACAGTTTTCATGCATTCAATAACAGCTCCCATTCAGTCAAAAACACTTTTCTACTTTTCACTTAAACACAGGAAAACAAATTTCATTTCCTTTAAAATGTTATATATTACTACTCCATTCTCTATATTCAGACACTATAAAAGGTAAGGCACACAAAACAACACATTTTTCAATTTCTATGTAGGCCCTACATCCATAAAAACAAAACAAACAATACCTAACTACAGAATCTAGGTTAACAGAACTAATCATTTGTATTCAATAAAACCAAATTAGTGTTATAGAATGTCAGTACCATTCTCATACTACTTACTTTTCAAATTTGAAAAATTTCTACCTTCCATCTTGCCATATTCTCTTGCCAGCTGCTATTGCCACCAAATTCAAACTTTTTTGAAATTAACATTTTTATGTTGCCTAATAATACAACCAAAAATTATTTTCAGAATCTAAAACCTCATTCAATATGGAAGCTTTCATTGAAAAATTTCGGACCATATTTAAGAAAACTACCTTTAAGCATTAGTATAAATGCAACATTCGAAACTTTCCACAGAAAACATTTTCATTTTCAAACACTTCATTGGAAGTCATCTGAAGCACACTTTAAGAACTCACAACTACAATAATGTGTACTAATCACTACAAATCTGCATATTAACAGCATGGGATATTAACAAAAAATACATTAACATAATTTATTTAACTAAACAATTTACAGAAATTGGTTATTACATAATAAATTATGTAATCTTATGTACTGTATTTAGGAAAATCCATACAAAAAGTATTAAAAAACAATTTGGAGCAGTTTCCACAAAACAAAAAACCGGCGTTTTCACCCTCAAAAAACCTCTACTTTTAAGCTAATTTTCACCGTAAATTTCGCAGTTTTCAACAAACTTAATAACACATCATCTGAAGCACATTTACTCAAAATTGAAACAGTGTAAGCAAATCGCAAAAAATTCAAAAATTAACAACGCGAGAAAAGTTAATTACTTCGTGTAATTCAAAAAGAGAAAAATAGCGTGAGCGTGAGCGTGAGCGTGAGCGCGCGCGCGCGTGTGTGTGTGTGTGTGTGTGTGTGTGTGTGTGTGTGTGTGTGTGTATGTAACAAAAAGTTAAAGAAAACATTCCGAGCCATTTCAGAAATTTCATTTAAATATTTTTACTTTCTCCCTTCGGAAGAGAGAAAGTCAGGTAATGCACGCAATCGGACGGTACATCGTGTGGTGCCGCCAGAATCCATGTTTGGTGATTCTTCATGCAGCAAAATTAATTGACGGCAAAACGTCCCTCCCTCATTAACTACCTGCTAAACCGATCAGCCGATTTTCTCTAAATTTGATATTTCCCAATACAACTGTGATGTCGCGACTCTTCGAATTTGAAACATTTTAATTTTGGGGTTACTTTACACGAAGCCCCGGGACAATTTCAACAACATTCCTCAATTTTAGATTACATTTTGTTGATGAATCGTGTGAAGGACGTTCTGTACGAACAGAATTCTGTACGTCTCATTTTCATTTAAATCTAATTTTTCGAAAACTACAAAACTTCACATTTTTCAAATGTTTTGGGGTCTTCCTACATTTACAATATTGAAGCTACACATTTTTCCTTTGTGGAATCTGTTCCTTAAAGATACATTTTTTAAATAGTCATGCAGGATCACCGATTTATATTACGTCCGAGTGGCTAGTCTAACTGGATAGGGCCCCGCTCCCCATTCCATCTCTCACTAAAAATGTATATTGTAACGTCGTGCCAATGGGCCAGATGGACCACACATGTCGGGAGGCCAGCGAGGGGGGCGGGAGGCAGTCGTTTGGCGGCAACGGGCAGGCCACTAGGTGGGCCCTCCTCAAGGGCCGGGGTGGGCGTGTCTCGGAAAAGGGTGTCAACTGGCGCAAAGGGAAATGATGGGTGAGTCCGCCGCGGGGCAACTGGGATCCAAATTGCAACCAGGCCCAGGGTTCGGTAATGAGATGACGCCGCCGGCATGGGTGGTCTGTCACGTGACCCCTCGCGAGGCGGCTGGAGAGTAACCAGAGCCGTGGTCATTCGTTTTCGAACGGAATCGCGGTGCTGGAGGCACTTTTCATCTGCCAGGGGTTATCGCGAGCTTCGGCTGCGAGGTGTGGCGGTTGCCACGGGACGAGAGACCAGGAGCGGCGCCAAGCTGCTGGGATCTGCGTCAGACTCAGGCGGATATGCCTCTGGGATGTGCAGTGCTGGAAGTGCAGCGCTACTTACCGAAAAGTGTAGATAGTATACAAAAACTTGTCAATAAATCTGTACACAACAACTCCGTGTCTGTGTGTTACTCGCACCCGACGACGCCACAATATGAAGGGGAAAAGTCAGGTTTATCATTACATTATTATCACATTTATTTTATGTATTTATATTACTTCAAAGTTCATTTTTGCAATGCAAAAAAAGCGCTGGGCTTTGCATTTTTTAGTTAAACATTTAACAATTTTTGCAAATACATTTTGTCCCACATGTCGCCATAAACTTGTAAAATCTAAAGCCTTCAGCCCATCTTCCAACATATGGTAGTTTATGTTTATGCAATTCCATGTTTATGCAATTTTTTTCTCACCCACATTTCGAGTGGGTATTTTATCCACTGGATTTTTCGTGTGTGCATAGCTACTCACATTGTACGCCGGGCCTGAGGTCATGTTTAAATTTCCTAACATTTCAGTCCGTCGCGTAATTTGAAGAGAAAGTACATGCTGTTTCAGAACCACTAGTTTAATACTTCACCCATATTTTCAAAAAAAAAATACATCACCTCCACGAAACGCCTATTTATACATTAAAATTTCATTTCAAGCAAGAATATCAATCTTCAATTTTGCAGTAGAAACCCATCGCAAAAATGTCAGACTTTTGCGATTTTCGAAAATTTAGAGTTATTTGTGAAAGCAGGACATATGCCACTTTTATAAGTGATTTTCACTATTCTTTCAATAACTTTTCAAGAACAAATTTGGAGTCTTCTTCAGAAAGTTCACAAAATTTATTGGGGATTCCATGTAAAGTATCCCCAAAATTTATTCATATCACTTCATTCAAAATCGCAGAGCTTCATGTGAGGCCAGATACACCGGGGAGGATTCAGGTTGAAAAAAATCTAATACATAGTTTCAGCGGTGTCTTTTGAAAACAAAATCTGTATCGGGACCCGAAAACCTCTGTTGAAAACTCCAAATACATTTTCAGCAGCATTACACAACTTTTTCCATACTACGTATATACCGAGCAATATACGTACGTATACGAGAAAGTAAAAATATCCCATACAACAATCGATGTTGACCTTCTTACAGTCGCAAAAATATCTCTCTCCTTATGAAAGAGAGCAAATAGTTCGTCTGTTATATCCACTACACTTTAAGGGGTTTTTAAATTTACTTTCAATAAAAAAAAATATTTTCCATACTTTCATAGTCGTCATGAACCAAATAATTTCTTTACTTTTAATGGTCCAGATGAGTATTTTTAAATCAGATTAAACTTTTTTCATATTTCACACGGTACACCGAGTCCAACATTGGTTACTTCAATGCTAGGGGAATAAACTTTCTACCTAACTTCTTTCATTTTACATTATAGTTAAATTTTTAATTTCAATGCACATTTATCCCATTTTGTGTTTTTACACGCGCCTCTATAAAACGCATTTTGTTTTTCCTTGCCCGCTCCAATTCTCGATGGTGTTTTATTTCATAATTTTTAACTACCCTTACTTAAAATATTACTGTTACACTTCCATTTCCAAATTCGTGAAACGTGTGAATATTCATCTTTTCCAAATTTATCTGCAAACCTACAGTTTCAAGTTTTAAGATAAGGGTTGTATTATGCCATTACTTACTGTATGCAGGATTATAAGTTTCATTACACTACAAAATACAACAAGCGAGTGCTAATGGCGAAGCTACAGTCGTACACTTGGGTTTTCTGACAACTTTCTCTTACACTTTCTTGTCAGTTGTCTCCATCCATTTCTTTTTCCGCGCAAAATCTTCGATAATTTCTTCTTTAAACCTGTCTTTTCTGCTGTTTTATTTAGCAGACACTTCTCGACAGCCAATGTACTAAAATAACCCATTCCGATCTTTCTCCAGGAATTTATCAGAAATGTCTTCACTCGCTTTAATGTCATGACACTAATTTCACATAATGCTATAGAAACAGGAAAATTTACACTCGCGTGCACCGAACCGTCTCTGACATTTTTTCTACAACACTTTATCCAACAAATACTTTAGCAACGAATCTGCAGGCATGCATTTTGAATTATCCATGTCAAATCACAGTCAACATTTGCCAATTCATTTCCAAGCTGCTCACTTTCAAAGAATGGATACTGTTTTGATGGGAAAGAAGACGTTTTTACATGAAGAGACGCTTTGTAGGTGGAAAACTGCTTTTCGTTAAGAAATTCAATAAAATTACTTTTCAAAATCTTGAAACCTCTATTCCATCCGAGTCATTACTGGATCTGAAATATAATTAAAACAAGCAATGTTGCGTCTTCCAAATAATTCACATCCTCAAAGTTCATTCATGGTCATGCCGGATTTCATGCATATTTCAATACTAATTCATATGTAATACGGCAACGTCTCTCTACATTTTCTATTTCTACGGAATATTCCTTGCCTCATGATCCCGCATAGTTGAGCGAAAACCATTTCCAATCGGAAAGTTATGGAAGTGATCCAGAGTCAGTGGGTCATTCTTTATAACACAATCTTTAGCTTCATTAATTATTTTTTTAAAACAACACGCACAAAACTCTCAGAAACAACTGTCTACTTTCCCACGATAAGTGACAAGGTGAATTTGCATGGCCGGGATGTGGCACGCATCGCGGTACAACTTTGCGCATGCTGGGAGCCAGTGGACAGTCTACCCCTCTTGTGCGCATGCCCAGCATAGCCAGGCTGTCTGTTCACTCGCAGACTCTCCGCTCAGCTTCTTTGATCCTCTTCGTCTACAGACGGAAGTTAGGTGGCCCATCAACATGGCTTCCGCAGTATTTTCCCACGCTTCTCGATTCTCTGCCTTCCGCACTCCTTCTTCTAGGCTCATACCAGTCAAGTTCTCGCCTTGGTCTATCCATCTCACGGCAGTTCTTCGGTCTCTTTTCCTTCTAATTTACCATGAACTACCCATTTCTCAAGCCATGCTCCATTCCTTCGCACGATGTCCCAGGAATCTCCGTATTCTTTGTTTGCAGATGTCCGCCAATCTCTGTTAGCTATTTAGCCGGTTTATGATTGAGAAGTTTCTATTTTCAGTCCACGATACTCAATCTATGGTAGGCCCGCATTCTTTTTACATCCGCTAACTTAGAGAGTGCAAGTTTGTGCTCCATAGAACCTCATAGAGAAGGCTAAAGTCCTGAGTAACACTTTACTAATTCGGGATAAGTGGCCATCTTTTCAAATTGGCGTAAGTCTACTCGCTGCCTCTCTCCCTAATGCAATTCGTCGTATTTCTTTGGATGATCCTCCATCGGCCAGAACTAGCGCCGCTCAGCTACCATCCTGCTAATTCCCTCGCGCGAAAGCGGGGAAAAGGAGTCTAAAATCTTCCATTTTCTTTCAAGATTAAGTAACAAAATATTGAAAATGGCACACAACGACAGACTAGTAATCTAGGTATTCTAATGCTCCCACATTACTATTCAGCTTCGCCATTCGTAAGTACTACATGAACATTTCCCTTCAAAGAGATTTTTCCTCTTTTAGTAATCGTGCCGATCCAATCTCCAAGCACCTGTTATAATCTGGCTTTGAAAAAAACAAAATTATTGTAGGCACTTTTCTAAAACTTTTATCAACTGTCGTTCACGATCGGCCAACAGCTTTTGTTTTCGGACCGCACTACACGCAAATACCGACAACAAAACTTATCAGTTAACCGAAACCGCGTTCCACTTGTACGCACAATTCCTTTCCAAATTACGCAGTTGTTGCCTTTTACGCGCGTCAGGCAATACGTCACCACAAACTAAACTCTTTCCGCTATCATGTTCTTGAGGTCACGCCCTCACTGGTAGTCCCACTTAATCTCGTTTCCCTTCTGTCTAGACGTGCAAACTTTTCTTTCGCTAAGACGTTATCAAAGGGGGTTATCAAAGAATAGTGTAAACAAATATTGGGCGTTGAATTTCTTTCAAGTTTAAAAACCGCTGGAGAGAGTGCAATAGCAAATTCGAGATAATTTACATCTGCCGCATCGGCGAGGCTTACCAGTCCAGAAAACGTTAACCTTGGCAGCGAGGCATGGCATTTTTTGTAGTAATTCCGAAATTAGTCCAATATCTTTCCCAAGTGACTGAAAGTGCATTCAAAATATTTTGCGTACAATGTTCTGTCATTTTAACACTCCAACAACGCTCATTCTTCTCGTATCACTTCCCAACATTCCTTTTCAAAAACATTATGACGTTTTAATCTATATCGACATTGAAATTGCTATAGAATTATTCACTTCATTGTTCCTGTAGTCACGGATCTAAGACAGTTTCGGTTTCACGTGACATTGCATTTCAATCAATATGGTACGAAATAGTATTTCTCACGAGACTTACATTTTGTAAGGGAACTCCTTACAAAATCCAGAAGAAAAACCGTTTTTCTTGCATCTTCTTGCCCTTGTATTGATCGACTTTTCACACAATTACACCATAAAGGTCTTGGTGTTAATCGCTTCTTTTCGCACACTTCACTTTACTTCTCAAATTTACTAATGACATGGTCGGCCTTCCTCAACCGACAAAACTATCTTCCAATTTATTATATGAAACATTTATTCAGCCGAAACACGATACCCTCTTAAACCATTCCCCCAATGCACGACAATTAACAAAACAACGGATAAAGGCTATTAAAATCACTAAAAGCGCCCAATCAATCATCAGGGCGCACTCAATACTGCACCTTTTCATAACTTCGTACTGAACAAAAACTTGATACTTCAAATGGCGCATTTGACCGGGCTACAAACTGCCGAACATTCCACAGTCTTTACCCAGCAAAACTGTATGAACTGCTGCGGTCGTAACCTACAGCAGCTGGTTCTCTCGACCCTATGCGCTAATTACGGATTCCTTTGCCATCTGATCGATCCTTTAGGACTATTTTCCGGATATTCAGAAACTAATCTTCCTTCAATAAGTTTGTATATTAATTCGTTATCTCATTCTTGTCTACAATACTTGAAATGCAATATTTTTTTCCCCATCGCCGCAACCATAGACCGGCTGCTTCGCAACGGATTACAAATGAGATGTCAAGTTACTATTTACTTTCTCGCACATACTAACGTACAGAAAAATATTGTAATTGTGTGCCGAAGAACTAAGAATTTTCTACACAAAAACCTTTTGCCGGAACTGTTAACGAAAAAGTGAATAAATCCAGTAGATAAATTTACAAGAAAAATTTCTAACACGTGGTGTAGCCAGAATCCCTGTTTTGCACGTTCATAATTCCGAAAAATCAATTGACGTTAAAACGTCTGCCTGTCCGTGCACAACGCAAACGCATAGACTGTTCTGCCGATTTTCTCCCAAAATTGATATTTTCCAATTGTTCTGGCAAATGTCGCGGCCTCAAACCGAAATTTTAATTTTACATAAAGCCCCCCCCCCCCCGATGTTTTCAAAATTAAAAATTGCTACAAATCTTTTATTACATTTTGTAATTTAATAGTGCTAAGGACGTTTAAGAGAGAAGTGCAAGTCGTTTCCGATAAAATTACCACTTTTTCGAAAATTGCAAAAAAAAAAAAATAATAGAAAACTTAAGATAGAGATTTGTGTCTCAAGACAAAGTACATTGTACAAAATGATCTTTACAAAAGAGGTCCAGTACCGTTTTTTGAATTAATTGGTAGTTATTTCGTTATCTCCAAATAATTTACGCAATTTTTTCTCAAAAACCGCCCCAAATTTCTTTTCATTTTCTTCACATATATAATAAGGGGCGGTAAAAAATGGTACTAGTCTTATTTTCGGATATCGCTTGGTTTTTTCGAAATTTGGAACAAAAGTCAAAACTACAAAAGTGAATATAGACCTCAGAAAGTCTGTTGAACCAAATTGTCTCTTTAAAAAAAGAGATGTACCATTTTCTGTTAGAGTAGTTTTCATGTAATTTCTGTTTGAAACTAATGAGGCATACATGGGCGTCTCGTCATAAACACCGATAGCATTGTAATATTGCAATAAAGTATGTGCTGCTGGAGAACCACTAGTTTATCTACATGGCACGTATGTAGTAAATGTGCACGGTAAAATATTGTATTACTTCACGGTTAAATCACAAAATATAACAATTTGACTATAAATGAAGGAGTAAATTTACTGCATGTTGGCTGATTTTTATTTACGCGTAAAGGACCATCACTTTCCTCCTCCATCACCTTTTTCCTCCACTTTACCTTCATCCGCTGAGAAAATGCAGAGATACCGCATGGATTGACTTCTGGACATTAATGTAGCTTTCATTTGCACACGTTTTGCTTTTGGTAGATGTAGAGTCATCCTTGCGGGTTACTATTTTTTGAGTCGTACTGTTAAATAAATTTTCTATTACAGGAGAGCGAAAATTTAAGAGTTTTCAATTGTCGCCGAGCTCTTTATTGTTCTTTTCTTCATATATCAACTAAGTATAGTGAATTCTGGAGCTCACATTATACTTCTCTCATACGTTGCATACTCCATGAAAGCAAGATCTATCGCAGACTGCTGGCACCCGCGTAAGCCCAACTCTAGTTCCTCCTCGAAAAGACCGTCTCAGCAGTCAAGGCCTATCTAACAGCTTCTCCGCTTAGCGGGAGACTAACGCTACTCATGATCTCGTTGCCCGCGCACAGACCTTCAACTCTTCCGTCGCTTCGGACCAAACCGGCCTTGCCGACACCACCGCCTTAGTACACACCGACCCTTCAGGGTCGAGCGTCCCGCCGTCTCCCGTGCACATCGACTGTCGCCAACCCGTTCGGTGGCCGCGGCAAGATCTTTGTTTTTCTTTGTAATTTAAGGCCGTAGCAACATTACGTCATTAGCGACCACTATTGCATTTCGCGGTATCGTAACTAAGATGACATGATATGGTGATGATAGGGAGTGAAAGGACGAACACAAATGCAACCATGCCCCAGACGAGACTCGTACCCGCGATCATTAGTTTTCCTTCGGAAGGTCTCTCAGGATATTTTACGCATATCGCTCCGAGCCTCCGTTAGAGAAGTTGCCCTTCAGTGGAGAGCAGTCGAACTTGACCCTCGCTGCTACAAAGACTAGCAATGCTTTATATACTAAGAGAGCATCTTAATTGAGTGCCGTGTTCTCTGTAGTGCTTCAGTCATTCCACTACTTCAACAGTTACTAAACAGTAAAGTCGCCCGCCTCAGCAGGGCTTTGTCTCGGCCAAGTCGTAGCAGAATCAATGGCGCTCTCTACAACCCAGAGCACGCCGTGGAGGTAAATTCCGACTATCAGGATGAAATCCAGACTCTCGGCAACAAAAGCTTGAGACTTCAACCCACAACGACCATTTCAACCTGCAGTTTCAAGACTGCAGCATACTGTAAGGCACTGACGTTTCATACCTTGACTTTGCCACAGGAAGCCCTCAACAGGTTAACAGCTAACGTCTCTGAAATGGCCCAGAGAATGCAGCTCGCATTGGAGGCGAAATAGCGTTCGTAAACAAACTTCGGTAAGAGACGCCATGCAGACAGTAATAAAAAAACCTTCGTAAAAAGCTCACTGAAGACCTACATATTCAATACTCAGAGCCAGTCTCTAACAAATTCTCATGTCTAGACAATCTTGAGATCCGTAGCAAAAAGTTTCTCATTCATCAATGAAAACTTTAGAAAATGTGAAAATTTCAATCTAGGTACAATTAATCTCGTATGTACCAGAGTTTAATGGAAAAATAAAAGCAATACGCCTCAGTTCACCTCACAATACAAGAACAAACTAACAATTTACTTTACAATCTTACTTTATTTTACACAGTTCAGAAAAGCTATTAACTACTTCCTCCACACAAATAAAGGAGCTTTCACTCAATGACCCGGGGAACACAGTTCTCTAATATTCAAGAAAGTTCACGCATCCATTACCCAAGAGAATTCCTCCTCAGTATTGAATAAACATTACCTTAGACTATTAAAACAGTAGGCCATCCCTAACCCTATATTTCCATTCATGAACATTTCTGACTCTCGCCAATTACGAAGGATCAATAAAGTCACCCAGGAAGCTTTTCAACAAAAAATACCACACGATCATCACGTGACTAACACAGGTCTTCGACAGTCTAGCACATCGCCCTCAGCCACAAGTTAAAATCAATAAAAATAGTATATCTAATTAACACCCAGTTTTATATCAGACTGAACTTTCGCAGTTATGATTAACAATCACTCCCTAAACTAGAAATATACAAACAGACCTCCACAAGGATATCTGTTATCTCTTACACTAACATTTAAATAGCTAACATCCCAGTAGCATCTAACACCAACATCGTCCAATTCGCGTCTATACCACGGGTCAAGTTATTCGAGCAACATAAGTAACAAGATACAATGGCATCTAGACAAACTGGATCAATGGTCCCCATAGAAACTTAGGCACAATGCCTAAACATCCAATGCAAAATTCTTTACCCACAGACAAATGTTTACCCAATTCCAAATCAGTAACCTCAATTGATTTCGCGGACTCTTACACCATCAAAACATCAAATACTCGAGACTAATTCTCATACGAAGCTGCTATGAAATGACAATATAAATGCAAAAACTCACCACGTGAAAGTAGTGTTATTCCAATTAAAACCATTAATTTCACAAGTAAAATTCTCTGAACAATGCAACAGCTCTTTTACAAACAGTATCCAAGCTACTAAGATTTATGCGTGCCCCTATCTATCTTTGCTCCAGTAACAAATAAAATTCAAATCATTAAAAATAAATACGTATAAACAATTACAAGGCCATAAATTTCACTTTTCAAAATTTACAGTTCTAGAAAGTAATAAATACCACATTCATATTTCCCAATATCCTATCTCTACATCATTATCAAGATCCCAGCAAATTCTACTCTTGTATCAACCAAATCTATGCCTTTTTAACCTTGCTCAAACCATTATCAAGATTCCGGACAATAATTTAAAAATCTCCATACAAGCATTTTTGAACTTTCAGCCCGGGTGGTGATTAATAAAGGCGCTTTATGAGATTCCTTACCCTCTAATACTTAGATTTAGAATGAAATTACTTTACGAGGTTATGAAAATATTACATTTTTAAATTATACGAGGGCTGCTTTTTCTTCAACCTCCGTTCGTGCCTGCAAACAATAACTCTAGTGATGGGAGGCTGAGAAGGAGACAGCGCATACCCTCCCCCCCACTATAATTTCTACCGCTAGCTATGTCATACGTCATTTTCTGCTGAGTTGCACACCCACAGACGTGGCTGCCGCAATTGATGGTCTCGCCATGTGCATAGACTTACATATTGTCATTCCATTTATTTAAGCAGAAGGGAATGGTGCAGCTGAAATTCATGGAAGGACGAGCCGATTATACGGTGATAACTTTACTGTGGATGGTGGTGTGCGTGAATGTTGTACAAAGTTTCAAGAAAGCCGAGCCGATGTTCACGATGACGGGGGGGGGGGGGGGGAAGGACGCATGTCGCGTCAGAAGACATTGTTCAAGGAATTTACAAAATGGTTCTAGAGAAAAACAGCTTTACCATCAGCGAATTGAGTGAAATTTCCTGAAGCTTAAAGACCAACTGTGTACACAGAACACCTACGCCATTCAAAAAAAGAAAGAGGCATGCTGACTTCTGGAGTTTTCCGATTCATGACAATACCCGCAATCACAGCGCTGCTGTAACCCGACGACTTCTTTAACATTTCGATGGAAAGTTTTTGTACATCCGGCGAATATCTGATTTAGCACCAAGCGATTCTCATCTCTTTCTTGAACTGAAAAAGTGGCTAGGATGGAAGGGCTTCCAGAGTACAGAACATCAAAACATCGTCAAGGACCATCTCTACCCACTGGCGAAAACATTCTATGCAGAGAGAATTGAAAAGCTCCTCCATAGATATGACAAATTCATTAATCTTCACAGTGGTTATGTCGAAAAGTTACCTTATTTGTACATAACATTTGGTAATAAATTAATTTTCTTATTTATCTTTGCCGTATTTTTATGAGCTTTCGGAGGTTGAAAAACAAAATCAGCCCTCGTACATATATTTATCTATGCACCTTGTTATTCCAAATAAGTAGAAAATGATAATTAAAAAAAGTATGCCGTGATGTACTCTCACCGCCTCTTCAATGAAGTAGTCCGCATGGCTATACAAGAAATGACCTTTAAATACCCTTTAACAAACCACGTTTTCAATTGGCGTATTTGATGTCACCTGACAATCTATTAATGGACTACAATTCCAAACCTTAATTTTCAGCTTCATTAATATCTGGAGTGACTTCATCTACACTTTACAAATACCACGAGATACAAACTTAAATAACCTGACTGTCGCAACAACAGGTGCGCTGTTAAGGGCTACTAACGCAAATCACTGAGCGAAGCACCTGGTAATGTTCCGCAGATGAAAGACCTCCACAATGTCACGGCCTTGCAAAGACTAATTTACAACGTTCTCGCCTGCGAGAAATACACGTAAATATAAATGTAGGTGTTAAAGTTTTATTTTGAAATGTTGTAGTTGAACTATTGAACCGTTTTCTTTTATTTTGACGAAAATAAACAGCCGGAAAAGGTTTTCAAGTTTGGAAAACATTACCGGTGAGGGTTCGAATCAAGAAGATAACTAAAGTAAACAACCTGTAAGTAGGTGGGAGGTAATTTTTAAATTTTACTCAGTTCATTAATTCCATTTTCATCTTTTAAAAATAATGTGTATTCCTATATTTATGCAAATTTTTTACTAACTTCAAGACATCAAAACCTTTTAAAGAAAGAACGTGCGATTCACATCACGACAAAGAATTATTTTGAAAAGAAGTTTAATGCATTTATACTTACTATGCGTGTATTACATATGATTTCTATCTAAGGTTATTGCTGCGCACGTGGCTGAGTAAAAGCTATTAGGTACGTTTAACGAAAACTCAGCTGTAGGTGGTAGAGTTGTCCATGTTCAATGCACCAAGTCTTCTATCCCATACGGACGAAGCTTTTGATCATGCCCACCTCGTCAAAAATCCAGTTTATTAAAAGGTTACTTATATGTGCGTAAGCAACAGCCCTCATGAATACACGTGTCTAATGTGGTCCGGCGATCGTAAGTGTAGGCTGCGAGCTGCTTCGTCGCAAATTCTAATATCCCCAAGATAATCTCTTGTCATGCGTACGCAAAATATTCTCCAAAATATTTAGGCACACATCTTGAAACATACCTTTAAAGAGTTACTGCAGACACAAAAACCTTACTAAAACGCATTACATACAAATTACAAATTAGCTTCTGATTTAATGATAACATAACGTACAGCGACATTGTAATAATTGTGTATTGTGAACTTTATTAGAATAGCCGCTATGTTAACGGTGATCAGTGTAGAGATCGAGCGCACGTGTAAATTTATTAAAATAGACACTTGTGTATTGTTTAATTTGTGAACGAAAGCTATAATCGTGACGAAGCGCTCGGAAGGGGTGTTGCTGTCGTCTAGCATTATCAACTAGTGAGTGATTATGCCCTACTAAATGACGATTAAGAAATGTTCGTATTATGAAATGGTAATGAAAACCATATAAACAAATAGCTAAATGTTGCCGCAAAGTATCCTACACAACTTTGATAATTGAACAATAGTTATTAATTACAGGAATCCTATTTGTCTTTTATATAATCGGGAACCAAAATTTATGTTAATACATTATCATGTTAATATTGATAATATTCGTATTATTAACTTCATTATAATATATATCTAAACGATCTGATAATATAAGAAGTAAACTTTATTAAGGTTTCAGAAAAAAATAAGAAAGTTCAAATTGTTCAGAACATTCATGCACACCAAGTTTGCCTCCTAAAACAAATTCTCCAACACAAAATCCATTATGCAGAAAGAATGACTGACCGACTGACTTCTCAAGAAATTTTACTAACTATAGTAAATTGTGTTTGTGATGCATCATTTATGCACATTCAACAAAAATAGACTACAAAAATCTGTATCTACGCACTGCATTTTATTAATTGTGTAAAACGTTGCAATAAATACTATTTATTGCATGTAATTTCCATTCACTTCTGACAAATCATTTGTTTTGTCATACTCTACGAGCAATTGCTACATTTGCTTTTGAAATGGAAGGGAATGAATTCCAATATTTATGAACGTAACTCCTGAACAAGTGTTCAATCCCTCAAACGGGATAAACTTGCTAAATAATTTCACGTAAAGGAGAAGACTTTCCTCCCGAAGGTTCTCTCTGTTCCCACCCGAGGCCCTCAATCCCACACGACCTTTCTTCCATTTCGGTTTTCGTCAACCATTCGCAAGAATAATTTGCCCACTTCAATATGAATTGCGAACATCAGTATTAAAATAATATTTTTGCGTACATCTAACTTCTGTCGTTGACTTGGATAAATAATAAAGTCTCTGTAAAAACTAAACCCCCCGAATATTAATCTACGCGCAAAAAAATGCACGTGAACAATAAATCTTTGTGCTCCGCTACCTCAGAAAATAAAATGAAATGTCATTAATGAGAATTCCCATGTTAAAGTCTCGTCATTTCTATTTTCAATAACAGCAATAAGCGTACAAGAGTATTCTCATAAACTCCTATAAAGGAGTTCAATTACGTTATTTCCGATTCAAGGGAAATTTTCAAGCCAAAAGGAACTTCTACAAAATAAATACTTTCAGGAAAAAATATCTGAAAATTCAAATTTGTCACAACATTTATACACAAATTCCATTTGGTTCCAACAATTACAACCTTGGTTTCATTTCAACGAAATAAAACGTACTCTATTAAACCATGATCAAGGTGCACTGAAAACTACCAAACCAATAATATTTCCATAAATTCAATAAGAAAGCTTACGATAAAAGCATGAGCCACCACCCTCTGCGACGCCGCATCTTAGAGCATCAGCATCGCACCCTCTTCAGAGGCAAAGCTCTTCCAAAACAGTCACGATCTGAAAGTCAGAGATATTTTTTTATTGAATATTTTATAGATTATGCATCTTTACGATGTGCTATAAACTATGCAACAGCCCCAAATATTGTAACATGATCTACAGCACGTGCCCACGAGCCACGCGTCCATGTGTGCATGCATTTTCTTAAAAATTTAGTATATTTGATATTACGGCATTCTTAACACAAATCAGTGACAGTAAATATTTTCCAGTATTTACTTTCTGAAAGTAAGGTTTACTTTATTTTAAGAATAGAATTGTCGTGCACCAAATGGAAATCACCATAAAAACGTACAGTGAAATATAAATATTTTATTCATATACAATATAAATCACACAAACATTTACAACACTACAAACTTATTGCAAATAACTTACAATTGCTCCCCTAGTCCGCCGCAACAAGATCCAAAACTGCTTCACTTCATATGAGATAACCACAAGCAACCTCTACTCAACAGCTTTGCTTCTCAACTGCAAATGAACAGACCCGCAGCGTCACACATCTTAAATACTTTCCTCAAACAGTCGCATTCATTTCATTCGCTTTTCAGTTGTCACGTGAACTTCAAGTCGTCACGGGTTCATCACAGTTTCAGACGTTGCAAGCAGACTTCCAGAAGATTCTGAGAGAAAGATTCGTGACGTGACCACAGCTCGTTCGGAAACCGCGAACATTTAATTCACTTACACTAAAAAGTCACGTTCACTTTTGATTGATATTATTACTTTTAAAACCAATTATAATGTACAATAATAAAAATGTGAATAAACAATTTAAAGAGTACTTAGAATCAATCATAACTGTCTAAATATATAAGTAGAACCAGCATTTTAATTCGGATTACATATTTAATTTTCATTGCACGTTTGCTGCAATTACTACTAGTGAATGTGGTTCAAGAAAACAAAATAAGATTAATACGCATGTATTATAGTAATTAACGAAACAAGTGGATAAAGAGGGGTATAATTGCATGAGTGGTAAGTTCGAGAACACGAACGACGACAGAAGCGAGTTTTCTTATTTACCACGAGTGAAATGATATCATTTTATACACATGTTACGTTCAGTTTTTCGTTTCCATTTAAGAGTAATAGAATCGTTTATTTCAGATACCCGTCAAACGTCAAATTCCTCATTTCGAGAAAACTGACAAAAATGCTCCTATTTTTTATTTCAAAATATTTGTATTTATTAAAGCAGTTGATAAATGAATATTTTTATATAAATATTCACTACACGATGTGTCTATCCTTTTGGAACATTAATCCGTCGCTAATGCGTATTTTAAATTTTGGCGTTAGACGGGTTTCTGAAGTAAGCGATTCAATTTAAATTTTGAGAAATTAAGCACATCTTTAATAATCGAGACACATATTTGATGACGTATTGCTTCTGAAAAGGCCTATTTTAGTGGGCCATGCAATGTGTACGTAAGATCACTAGAGTGACTTACAGGATAAAGAAACGTGTCAAACGGAAGGCAATTTAATTTATTTCGGATGAATTATTAGAATCAGACAAAGCCATTAAAACATTACTCCCAGAAAAAGTTAAGACAGAAATGAGAGAGAATACAACGTGTGTTAACATTGGGAAGTCACTTCTGTCACAGTTTTCTGGCGTACTTTTTAGACGAGGTAAATACAACTGACGTTTAAATTTTTTACATTTGTTATGCTAAAACCAAATGGCTTTCCAGTAAAGCGTTTATCATGGCCGTCTGAAAATACCTTAGCCACGTCTGTGTTATGGTGTCTTCATCGAATGATTTTGATTTTTTTTTTAAATTCTGATTGGTAGTCGTGAAGTTGCAATTGCACGGTGGAGTTTTAACTGCACGCATGCTATTACTGTAGAGATCGACGATTTTTCATGGAATGAATGAGCATATTTAGTTAACTAAATATCTCGTTTTTCGCCATATTAAAGAGTGCCATTAGCACTATCAGTTCGAAAAATTTGAAGAAAATGTGGAGCTGTTTTTAAGAAAATGCGGAATTTTGAGCTAATTTCAGAGAAAACATTTGAGTTCGCTTCGTTCGCTCCGTCCATTCTGCCTGCTTTGTCCGCTTTGTTCGTTCCGGCTACCCCATGCTTAATCCGGGCCTGTTTGAGGTGATACGAAGTAATATTGTATATAGCCAAAATGAAAATGAGATTATTAATGCACGATTATACGGTCCTAGGATGAAACACTGAAATATGAATTTGAAGCTCTTTAAATGTATCTCGTGTAATATTGTAAATATAATCAATGACCGTTGGTATCCTGCACTGTAAAATGCAGGAATAAACGAATGTTTTTATATAAATACTGTAAAAAAATTAAGAAAATTAAATTAAAATGTCTAAATTAAGAAATAAGAAAAGAAAATTTATTGAAATTAATCTTTTAAAAACATGGTAATATATTAAATAATATATGGTTCTGGAAAGTAAATGTATTTAATTCACTTGTGCAAATTAGAATCCGCAGTTTTCGTTTCCTCGCTATTTATCTCGTTTTTCGTCATATTAAAGAGTGCCATTAGCACTATCAGTTCGAAAAATTTTAAGAAAATGGCGTAAAGTTCATTTTGCGGTATTTCTTTTTTTTTTGTCTGTAATTTTTTGGAAAGATATTTCTCGCCGTTTATATGCACATTTCCAGTTATTTGCAAACACTACTGTATTTATGAGTTAAAGTGTTTCAAATGTCTCCTATTGGAATTTTTCGTATACTCAAAAATTTTCTGTGGAAAAGTACTTCAAATTTCCAATTTACAGTAGCGTTTTAGCGGCATTTTCTTAAAAACGACTTCAATTTTTTCAAAGAAAATTGCCATTTAGGAGGACGTTATACTATTGTTTAAAATTCTTAAAGTAATATTTCCGTTCTACTATTAAGAAAACGAAAAATTAGAATAATTTTCAATAAAAATTACACTTGGCGGTGATGGATTGCAGCTGGCAAGATTACTTGGCAAGTTCGAATAACTATCCGAGACATACGGAAAAAGGAAAGTAATACGAGAAAGTCTGTGCCATCCTCAAGCACCACTAGTTCTTTTTTGACGCGCCATATGTTGTCTTCTGCACGTTCGCGATCGCTTTGGAAATGTTGACTCTGACAACTGGCGATACTATCTTTTGATTTCATTCTCCTTGATGTTGTCAGACACGTCTTTCGTCTTTTCGTAGTTGTCCCAGAACGTTGCCTTTCACCTCGTTCAAAAGTATTTTTTTTTATTCTTTGCGCGTAAAACATACCTCAAACCTCTGCAAAGTACCACACATATTCAAAATTTTACATAATTACCAGAAGGAAGAAAAATTTTATTAAATCTAATACATTCACGAACAAGGAAAAACATACGAGAAACTATATTTACATTTACTTCGATATATTCGTTTTTATCCTTAGCTTTACCAAGATGTTGAATCGTAGGTTGAACTTATAAAAGGGGGGTTTTCAGTGTAAGGGTGGGACAATTAATGTTATACAATTTTAATAGCAATATATTTATTATAAATATTTGACAATAGTTTGAAATTAGAATTTAATACAGATCCTAGAGTAATTATATTATTCTAAAAGATAAGTATGAAGTTATGAATTCAGTATAAATCATATTCTATCTTTGCCAACTTTTAACCCTTTCATGTATCTCCTATATGGTTAAGTTGCCGACCTGTGGCCGAAACTAGCTATTTTAGTACCCAAACATCACGCTCCGTCACGGGTGGTAATTTACCTTCCAGCTCCGAAACATAAATATTACAAAAATAATTTTTGTTTTACTGATACATTTTGCTTGTTATTGCCTTTGATATGCACTGTACAACTTACATCGAATGAAATGTTTGTCGTTATCAGGAAAAAATGAAAACAGTTGCAACATACTACGTGTTCTCTTACAAAGAAAATTATGAAAAGGCAGGGTAACCAGTGATCAGGCTTTTGGGAATTCAAGGCATTTTCCCGATTTTTCAGGTCTGAGAATATAAATATTCCAGGTTCTGTTTCGCTCACTACAACACATTTTTTTCTGTTTATTACGTAGTGTGTTACGCACTTTTCATTCGCTACCGAGTACTAGAATGTAGACTTTTCACAGAATGAGCTTTAAAGAAATCTAGGATTTTTTTGGTTTTGAAGGAAGCATGATGAAGCTAATTAATCTTCCTCCTATTCCTAATTCCTAATTAATTGATAGGAAGCATATGTTGCTAATTAATCTTCAGAGTCCTGAAATGCTTAAGAAGTATTTTTTCAGCCGGAAAATCGACCTCGAAGCCAAGACAGGGTTTGAAGTACCGAATTCGGTTTCGGAAAATGTCGGTCTTACCGTGAATAAGAGTTTTCTCACATGGTCTTCAATAGGAGGAAATTTTTTTTTCAAAATGGATATTTTATGGATACTATACCTACTACTCGGTTCTCTCAAATTTGAAGTATTACATGACATACCTGAAAATTGCGCTTAATAACACTAAAATTTTCATTTTTAATAACACTTTTGAATTTTCGGAATGAATGAATCTTCATATTTGCATCAAACATCCTAATACCTCAATTTTTGTAAATTTGAAGATTACATAATCGATTTTGCAATACACCAATTTTAAAAACTTGTTCAGAGATAGTATTTAGGATCATAATAGTTATCCCACCGATTTAAATTGTTAGTTTTTGGTTTTTTTAAAACACTGACTTTGTTTTTTATGGTCAACACAGTTTCAATGGATAGATAACATTTAATCATCTGATTTTATCTCTGTTTTAATTATGATGTTTGATTATTAAAATGTTTAAATGTTTTAGAACTTTCCAACTAGTCTTGCATAATATTAAAATAGGGCTGTATCCAATAATTTAATGAATATACAGATAAAGGCTCTGGCTGTAATATCTAATGAAGACAATGGCCGTTTTAGCATTTTTGTTCTTTTGTTAATTGTAAGCATTAACTTAGTAACGTGTGATAACAACCGAGAAAAAATCTACACTGCTTTTTCATGTGCCCACAAAACGTACGTTTAATGTTATATTTACGTTTCACCAAGGTGATTTCGCATGACGATTATCAAAATATTCTTTAAATTTTGACCGACCAATACACCCTGCCATCGACGACTCGAGGGGGCACTTCTGACGGCTGTCACGTCACCTTCCTTGGCCGTCATTCGCAAGTTCCTCTCTTCATCAGTTCCGGTGTTGGTATTTGATGGGGGGCGAGCTACCTTGGTTGGGATGTCGTTCTATTTGGGATATTAGGACTTCCACCCGGGAGAACATGGAACTCACAGATGTGTTCACGAACGCCTCCACATTTGTCATGCGAGCTTCTATTTGATCGGCATCGTCGCCACCGTCGGACGGTGGTTTCGAAGAGGAATGCTCCGAGCTGTTGGAAGATTTCCTCTCAGATTTGGCGAAGTTTTCTTCTATTTTCTGCAGTATCTCATGCGCCCGTCGTTCTCTCCCACGAACCATATTTTCCAGTCTTTTCATTCTATCGTCATTTTCGCGGATTGTTTGTTCCACTCACTTCCATGGCACGTATAGATTGTTTTATTGTTTCCACACTTCTTTCTTCCATGGCGTGCACTTCATCTTTTATCAGTTGTTTCCTTCCTCCTTCCACTACTCGATGAGCTTTCATCATATTTTTCTGCGTTCTTTCTTGTACATTTAGAATTTCTTCTTCTAGTTTCTTTTGTAATCTTTCTTCCAAGGTTTTTATGGTCGTTTCCAATCGTTTTTGTATTATTTCCTCCATTCTCCGCGATTCTTCCTCTTCCCTTTGACGAGCTTCGTCTTTTAAACTTGCACAGCCGATTTCTTCGAAATGCTTGATAGATTTTTCAGCTTCCTCGCCTATCATTCTTTTCATTGTATTTATGTCGCTTTTGAACGTGGTCTCCATTTCCATTAACCCCTTTTTTAGTAACATCGAGCGCTGCAACACCGCATTTTCCCAAGGTTCCCACAATGCATATCGACCTTCTATGTTACTCATTCTGCTCACCTATCTGTAATACACGTAAAAAATTGGTTTGATTTATTTACTCAAAGAATTCCACCCTCTTCCCTATCTTTCCTTTTCCATATTAAGAGGGGAAGTTGTTAACGAAACGTGTTTATTTGTTTACAAAATATTAAAAGGTAACTTTCAATGTACTTATAGAATTTAAAATTAAAATAAAGAACATTGAAATTGAAGTTTGAAACAAATTTTGAATAAAGGTTTATTCGGTGTTATAGATATGTTCTTGAAACAATTCATAACACTTCCTTTAAACAGCATTTGAAGTAATTATACAATATTTCTAGACAATTAGCTTTTCGCTTTCCTTGATAGTCATAAAAGTATTACAAAAGCGTTTTACTCTCGAGAAAGCTACTTAACGTTGTCCATGAGAAAATAGAGGATCGGAATCCTCTTCGGAATATTATTTAATTTTATCACTGTACTGAGAGGTACACCCGTGCAATTTAATCGCCCAGAATATCAAGTAATTAGTTTCATTTCCCATAAAGTTGCAGATTCTGAATGTTACTGATTCTGCAGATTCTGTACGTTATATCACACACTTTTCACACAAACAAAAATGTCAATACTTACATTCAATAAATAAATGGTCGTACTATACACATAAAAACCAGTCTTCATCGGTATTAAGCAAGCATTAATACTTCTTGCGAGATCATTTAGGTTTATTTGCATAATCTTGAATAAATGATTATGCAAAAAAACTTCATCAGTCTGCGCAAACCACGTTGTACCCAGAAGGCACACTTATAAGTTGGAGAAATCTAAGCCTTCTGAGCGTGACGTCACAAAGGTCGCCTTCAGCGCTGAGAAATAGTCTCTTTTGTCCCCCTTATCCATTTGACACAATTGTCTCCTTGTTCCCGCTTGTCCCTCCCCCTTTGTTCCTTTTTCCGTTTGACCTTAGGCTCATTATTTCCCCCTTGCCCATTTTATCGTATTGTCCCATTTTGTCTTCTCATCCCATTTGTCCCAATTGTTCCCATTCCCTCATTTTCTCCCCTTGTCTCATTTGTCCCGATTGTGTTACTAAAAATTAAAAGAATGATTATCAAAAAAGACAATAATATATCAAGTAGAGAAAATTATTTACAATTAGTCATTTTGACCTTCAATTGTAAACGCAAAGACAAGTTGATCATATTAAGAAGAGTTATTTCTGACCATCTGAAATAAGTCGGAAAATCTTTGCATATATTATTACAGTAGTATACAACCCTTTTGCGGCTCTCACACGCAACCAATCTTGATAAATAAGTTCTCCAAAGAGAATTTCACGGACACGTGACGAATTGCACTTTGACTTTAAAAATATGGGATTTGTTTAAAAAAAGCATCTAAATGTTCATGTCAAATGCAACCCATAGGATTTGTCAACATTTTTGAATCTATATCGTTAAGTAACTCCTAAACTAAGCGTTTTAGCGCTTTAAAATTTGAATTTTTGAGAAAGAAAGCAAAGAAACGTTTCTTACGCCATAGACTACAGGATTCGGTATTCTTGGTTATTCTTTTATATTTTTGCTAGCCAGGCGCTTATCGGTATTATCCAATAACTTATTCATTTAAAGATTTATGAACACTGCTAAAATGTAAACCCGAAAGTGCGCTAAAATATTTTTAATGGACTCCCGAGCATTTTAACAGCCGTTGCTAAGAACACGCTCTTAAAGCTTTGTTTAGATTGTCAGTTGCTAAGGCCCTGTTTACCGACGTAAATAAAAAAAATAAACAAAAATTTTGAGCCATTTGACACCAAAATCAAAATATATTTTTTTAAATTCTACTTGAAGTCGCGACTTTAGCAAGATCGATCGGAAGATGTCAATTTTGGTAATATATATATATATATATATATATATATATATATATATATATATATATATATATGTGTGTGTGTGTGTGTGTGTGTGTGTGTGTGTGTGTGGGTGGGTGTGTGGGTGGGTGGGTGGGTGTGTGGGTGGGTGGGTGGGTGGGTGTGTGTGTGTATACACACACACAGTTTAGCCTGTAGCGTTGTTCACAGTCGGATGGATTGGCGCACGGGCTGACTCTTTCTCCGCAGATTTACAATACTTTTCCTACATTTCGAGAGTAGTTTTTACTTTCCCGTAAACGTACATATATATGGAGTAATATACATAGTGTAAGGAAAGTTATGTAATGCTACGGAAAATCGATTCCGAGATTTCAATGGAAATACACGTTTTGGGGTCATCTGGCTAGTGCTAAGGAGTATTCTTTGTCTACACAAATATAATTTTTTTGAAAGATCTCTCAGGCCCGTAAAATGCACATTTTCAGCAAATGATAAGCACTATTGAAATTGTGAGTTAAAATGTTTAAATGAAGTTTTTCGGAAACTCAAAAACTTTCTGTGAAATAGTACTTCAATTTTAATGTAGCGCTTCAGAGCCATTTTCTTAAAAAACGCTCTAAATGTTTCAAAGAAAATTGCCATTTAGGACGAGATTTAGTGTTCTTTAATATTGTTAAAATAATATTTATATTTTATTAGGAAATCGAAAAATTAAGAAAATTTCAAAAGAATGTACTTTGGGTGGCAACAGATGTCAGCAGACATTAAAATGTAGCAAGTTCGAATTGCTAGTCGGGTCCTAAGGAAATTGAAAACAAATACGGGAAAATCTGGGTCATTCTGTAGCACCACTACTTAATAAACAAATTAGCTTTCAAGAACGACGGTACAGATAGAATAGACAATAGATTACTATTCGAGAAACATAAATTAGTACTCTATTACAGTATTCGAGAAAGTAAAAGGTGATATTAGTGGTGATGATATAATGTTTAAGCAACACGGTTACCAAGCATCACTTGAGCAGGAAATGATAGTTTGCCCTGAGTCCTGGACGTGATACAGTTCGCTTATCTTCAGGAGAATTGTACAGGCGCTCCTGCGATCTCTGCGTTTGGGTGACGCTGCAGTTACCAGCGGTTACGCTGCAGCCGCCAGCTGTGTAGTATCTCAGCGCTGATCTCGCCGCGCAGGTGAGTCGACAGATCCGCGGAGTCTACAGACTGCATCTGCATAGAGGGGTTACTGTAAGAAGGGACCAGTTTGACAGAAAACGAATGAAAATGTAGGGCGATGCCATTGCAAGAGATAATGATGAAATCATTTACAATTGAGCTATATGTAAACGAACGCATTGACAAAATGAGTGCATGCCTGTTATGTTGCCAGCGGTGGCCAAGCAGTAGTCAAAGTGGTCCCTTTTTGTAGTAATCTCTCTCTATATATAGGGAGACTACAGGTAACACTGCATCTGCATCATAGGTGTCATCCATAAACTACGTAAAGCGAAAGAGGAGGAGGGGTTTGAGGCAGCAGTACACTGCGTAACATAGGGGTAGAGGTATTAGTTTTTTTTGTTACGTACATTTATATGCATTTTTTTAATATTTAAACATTTGCTGAAATAATTCCTCTAATTAGTCTTATACTAACACATTAAAATATTAACTAATTAGTCTATTTTAAAAACATAATTAAATTACAGATATTAGATGTAAATTAACGGATTTTTTCATCAATTGTTTATTAAATCTGTAAGATTACGAAGGAAATATCCACTAATATATAGCATTTTTTAGAATCCTTTACATAAATTCGCGTAGTAGATTCTCGTTCATACGTCATCCACGACAGCGTACGCACGGCTTGTAATCAAGTTTTTTCACCTAAGCTTCCTTCCTTTACGACTTGCCCCCACTCTTATTGTTAGGTGCAGTCAGCAACACAAATTAATTCCCGCTTTATCATAAATTTTTATATTTAACACAAAACAAATGAATATAAATTGCTTTACTGTGTTATAATTTATTTCACTTCTTGCATTTACCAAAGGGGGATAACAAGGGTTACATAATTATTTAGAGGGGTTAAGGCACGCGTTACGGAGGTGTCTTAGGGGGAGAGGATGTATTCAAATTACTCCAAATTGTAACCCCAATATGTAATTTAAGGACGGACCCCAAGGGACGCTACAGGTGACATTGCATCTGTATCCTGGAGCACTACAGATTACACTACATCAGTATCGAAGGACACTACAGATGACATTGCATTTGTATATGAGACATAACCTTTTTTAGGAGAAAATAGTACTATTCGCGCACGTTTTGTTGATCCTCCAGCTCCCTAGTTCTCGCTTAGCCCGGCACAGCACGGCCCGGTAGAAATTACGAGTTACACTCGAAACGTCACAGCTCAGTTTGCAGCCTCGCCTAACTGCTTCCTTTACAATGCGGACTTTCACTTTTCGCTCTCTTTTTCTAACTACCTCTGCGTATCCTGCTCATTCTTGTTACTCAATAAGTTCTACAATTATTCATTATTTCTACAGAATGTTTAAAAATCTTGCGTTGTTTCTCATTGCTATCTAGTTCAATTATTACGCCGCTATAACCCCGAATTTTCTGGCGATGACGTTGACAGCACTGTACTGCTGTGACGTAGACAGAACCCGCTTTTCCACGCATCCCTTCTAGCGTGCTACTTTTTTAGTACAGAGAAAGTATTGTATTGTTGTGGTGAAAAATGGCTGTTTTCCGATAGAAAAAAACTCTTAAGACCGCTTCACAATAGCCCGCGAACTGGAACGGCAACACGAAGGCGAGGACGGGAAGGGGAACGTGAAGGCGAGGACGGGAAGGGGAACGCGAAGGCGAGGACGGGAAGGGGAACGCGAAGGCGAGGACGGGAAGGGCAACGCGAAGGCGAGGACGGGAAGGGCAACGCGAAGGCGAGGACGGGAAGGGGAACGCGAAGGCGAGGACGGGAAGAGGAACGCGAAGGCGAGGACGGGAAGGGGAACGCGAAGGCGAGGACGGGAAGGGGAACGCGAAGGCGAGGACGGGAAGGGCAACGCGAAGGCGAGGACGGGAAGGGGAACGCGAAGGCGAGGACGGGAAGGGGAACGCGAAGGCGAGGACGGGAACGGCAACGCGAAGGCGAGGACGGGAACGGCAACGCGAAGGCGAGGACGGGAACGGCAACGCGAAGGCGAGGACGGGAAGGGGAACGCGAAGGCGAGGACGGGAACGGCAACGCGAAGGCGAGGACGGGAACGGCAACGCGAGGTAGTTCGTGCGCTTCACAATAAACGCCAGCAGGAAGACGAATAGCGCTACGTATCTGTAACAGGAAAAAAGAGAACTTTAAGAAACAGTTGTCGAAACCAGGGTACTTCTAGCTATGCTACTCTATCTACTCTTTGTTTTGCCATTTGTCTGATGTGTTTGCGTGTGCTGCTGTGAATAAGGAATACTTTAATGAAAGAATATTAATTAGAAAAAAACATAACCATAAGTACGAAAAATACAAAAACTACTTGACCCTCGAACTTACGGTACACGAGTTACTAATATTTTGTAAATACACAAACAGTTGCAACCTATTTTAATTAAACATATAATTAAAATTTCTCACAAAAATATTTTTATACGTATTAATATGAATAGAAAAATAAATTATACTATAATTTAAAAAAAGGACTAAAATAACTCAACAATGACTAACATAATCCACCTCAAACCCACATCTCAAACGTAAATCCACGCTCTAACCTCAATATCACACTACACTCACAATTCCCCTTCAGACAAGTGTCGTGTGTAGGTCGCGCGCTCCATTAGCTGGAAAGCTTCGCCGTCGTTTGCTTTAATTTCATTGGTCGAGAGGCTTCCCGTTCCCGGGGCAAGACAAACGTCTATCCTTCCCGTGGTGTTGTGAACGCCTGCCTGAGATGTCCGTCTTTCAACTTTCTTTACGTTCCTGTTGTGGGCTATTGTGGAGCAGCCACAGGACCCTTTACTGTGTGGGACCCTGATGATAACAAATATATATATATATATATATATATATATATATATATATATATATATATATATATATATATACTGTGACCAATCACATAGTGCCGCTGACGAGGCAGACACTACAAAATTGAAATGCCCGCGCGATTGCCGCCTAGAGGAGTGCAACGCCACCTAGCCTAAGTGAGGTCTGAACTCAGGCCGACCACTGGCTCCAAAGAGAAAAGACTGACAGTCGGTTGGGGTGGCGAGTGCGTGCGTGGAGAAGAGAGGATTCGGCTAGTGAAGTGAGATTGGAAGTGAATGGCTGGTGGTGTGTGAGGCTGGGAGACTGAACTGAGCCCAGGCGTCGAGGCAGAGGCCACGCGAGGAAGCTGGTCCCTTCGCCGGAACGCGACCCGCAATCCGTGGCCTTACGCGGGAAGAGGTAAAAGTGTTTTCAGATTCGGCGGCGGGGCAGAATCCCCGGCCAGTTATCACACGGCCGCGCCGAACGAGTGCGCAGAGAGAAAGATGACCGGCTTTCGGGAGTTGGGCATCCAACGACTGTGCAGTAAATACTGTGAGTGACTTGAAATCAGTTACTGCACATCTTTTGTGAGTGTGGAGACAGATAAGAACTCTTGACACTTCACAACACTTCTTTGCTTGCATTATAAGATATTGGGTATTTGATTATTGAGTAAGGTTATGTTGCTGTTTGCCTTTGTTTTTTAGTTTCAAAGTATCCTCAGTAAAGACTGGAATACTGTACATGATTTTGGAACATGTGTAGGATTAAATTATATTAAGTATGAAGGGATTGAACTTTTTTTTTTTTTGTAATTTCTCAAAATTTCATTCAAAGAGCCTCGTACTCATCAATACCCCTTTTGATGTTCGCCTTCTCTACAAAGTTTTCCCCGCGTTCTAGGCACGTATGATCTCAGAAATAGAGAATGGTCTCAGTACATTCTTTCAATATGTGCTTTTTTCCTGCCTCTAACCAGTTGTGTAGTGAAAAACGTTTTGTAAATCATTGAGTCGGTATAATTTGTTGATCGCAAGACTTCATCTGTCCGTTCGTTTGCCAACAAATGCTAGCGGCTATACTGTAGGCATTATTTTCACGAAAGTTGTTATTTCCCGATCGATGGTGACGCGTTAAAGTTGTCATCGTTGTTAAAGTTGAAACAAATATTTTGATTTTTGTTGTTTTTGTACAGAAATTCTTAAAGAAACGAAGCGCGAAAAATACATATTCTTTTTTTAAAAATCAAACATTTAAACGAAAACAACTTTCTGCTATTAAGTTCAGTGTATTCACGTTCTACATAAGTACCAAGGACGCCCGATGAGTATTTTAGCCGTAAATAAAATTATTACTGTATATTATTAGCGAAATAACGGCTGCCGTCATTATAGCATTCTGATAGCACTTTAAAATAGATTTAATAATTACATAATATTATAAGACATATTCTTTTCAAATCCATTATGTCCTGGTTGTCGATACCTTGACATTGACATTGAGAGATTATTCTGTGGACTTCATGGCGTATCGCAACGTTCCTATTGTTAAACTGCAATGTCATAACCAGAGTGGCCAAATAGCTGAAAAGTGAATATCAAATATTCGTACGTAAAATAAAAGTTCGTACAAAATTATTTTCAATACTAAATTATAATTAAAACGATAATTGTCTCTAGGCCCCGAATGAATATTTCAAAGCAATTAATATTGCAAATAAATCACCTAGATTTTACCGAATCACCTCAATATTATTCTCTTCGAACAAATGATTGTGAGAAATCATGAATTCCTCGCAATATTTGTAACGTTTACTTATACTACGAATAAAATTAGAATGTACTAGCGGAACCCGGCAGTCGTTGCCCTGCCTCTTATCCTCCTCTTTCTCCTTCCCTCTCCCTCTCTGTGCGTGTGTGTGTGTATGACTGTCTCTCTTTCTGTCCGTGTCTCCGTCTCCATGTTTGCCTCCGTCTCTCCCTCTGTTTGTTTTACGCGCGCCGCTGTCCTGACCTCGGTCTCGCCCTGCGCCACACAGCAAGGCTCAGCATCAATGAAGCCCACGTGGAGTTCAGTTTGAATGGAAGCTCAATTAAAATGAAGCTCAATTCTGTACTGCAGCGCCATCCAGTGGAGTTACAACAAAACTAACAGCTTATAAACTTTCATGGTGACACGAAGATGTGCCAACTTCCGTAGAAATAAGTCCCATGGTGTCGGAGTTCACTGCTCCGGTATATACCAACACACACACAATAATATATATTATTTTAAATTTTCGAAAAATAAGGCATTTTAAGGAACATGAGACCTGCACCATCACCATTCTCGAAGCGTCCTTTACTCTATCTAAGATCCAAATTTAATCAAAACATTTTGTGTCGCTTAAAATAATGGTTTAAAGAAAATAAAAATTGCCTGTTTGACACACAATTTCGCATAAAATACTCACGTTTTTGAAAAACTGAACATGACCTTATATCAAAATCTATCTTTAAAGAAACTGATTTCATCAAGGGAAAAAATTCTCTATCATCATGATTATAGTTGTAGGGAGAGGCCAAAGAAATTGAATTTTTGCAATTTTTGAAAAAGCAGTGTTTTCAACGAACATGAGATCCGCATCATTTTCTTAAACGTCCTTCACACTGTCCATCTACAAAATTTAATAAAAAACAACGGAGCCAGTTGTTTGAAAATGTCCCAGAAGATTCGTGTAAAGAAAGAACCGCCATAAAATTAAAATATCCATTTGAAATTCAAAGAGCCTCGACATCAGCTAGATCGATTGAGAAATATCAATTTGGGAGAAAATCGGCGGAACGGTTTGGCCGCTAATGTTCACGGAAAGACTGACAGACGTTTTGCCGTCAATCTATTTTTTGGGAACAAGGACCCACAAACATGGATTCTCGATGCACGAGTTAGAAGATTTTTTTTTTTCTAAATTTAGGAACCGGATTTATCCACTTTTTCGTTACCAGGGCCCAGCAATAAGAGATTTTCTGCCGAAAATTCGCCGCTTTTCCCCGCAACATTACATAAGTTTCTCTTTTTAAGTATTTTCTTAAGGCGATAAAGTAAAAACTGTAGGACGATGACGTAATTCTGGCTTCAGATTCTGATTCAGCGCGTCGACAAACTTAGAGCAACATGTGTCAAGCCTTTGGGTGAGACAACTTTTTTTGTGCCAGTATTAATTTTGTGAATACACTAAAATGTCCATCGCCTGGAACATCATTTGCCCACCAATAAGTTTCGCTTACCTACCCACACAAGCAAGTTAACGGAAACCACTTTCGAGCAAACTCCTACTTCGCCTAATATCTGCAAAAATTTCGCACATAATTTGTCCATTTGCTCAGATTAGCCCAAACAAAGTTTTTGTGTGTTTCCCACAAAAAGTACATTGAGCCCACCTTAAACAGAGCGAAAAATTCCCTGAATATTAAAATGACCTAATGTTTCGACTTCGATTTTTGTATAATAATAAAAATAAAAAGTGCACACTCGGAGAAACAATCCTTCCATAAATGTAAAAAACACTGTGATACACTACAATATCACAAAAATGCGCCCTTGATACCTCAAATACAATTTTCGTTTGCCCAGACACAAAAAGATTCACAAGGGAAGGCGTGTATTGGTAGCGGCTCCTGGCAACGCAGTCGCTGCAATGATCGGTCGGGCTACTTCCTATACTGAGGGGAAAATATGATATGGTGCATACTATTCGGTATAAGTGTGTTCTTGTTTGCCCAAATACGATTTTCGTTTGCCCAGGCACATAAAAGGATACACAAGTGGAAGCGTGCATTCTTAAGAGGATCCGTTAAGCGTAGTCGGTGCAATGATCGGTCGGCTACTTCCTATACTGAGGGGGGGGGGGGGAATATGATATTGTGCATACTATTTTGTAAAAGTAAGTTATTTGCTTAAAAAAATATTTTTTCGGTTCGAAAATTGTTTATGTTAACTTGTGGGCAAACAATATTCTAAGTTTCGTCAAAATACCTGATTTTTTTCGGTCACCGTGGAGTTACACCGAAAATTTGATTCGCATGTAATTTATATGTGTGAGTGAGCAAACGAAAACTTTTCATGGGCAAATCTGACCAAACGTTTTACCAAGTTTCGTCAAAATACGTGTATTTTGCCAGGAAGCCTGGTCTTTCCCCATCTAACGGGGGAGGGGGACCACCACCTCCCAAGATAAAGATATGTGGGTATATCTTAAAATTTCAAACAGCAAATATGCATGCCGAAAATTAGATATATGTGGAATGTGATAGTAAAAAAAGTTAGAAAAGTTTTACATATTCACTATAGGGAAAATAGAAAATCCCCAAAACAGTTTCATGTCGTTAGTTATTGTCGCGAAGATTATTGAAAAGAGGGTGGTTCACACATACTAGAACAATAAAATCACTTTCATTGTGAACACAGGCTTGAACATGTTTCTGAAACTGTAATGGAAATGATACCAAGATTATATTTACCTAAGTTCTGCATACTTATATGGGACAGCCTTAATCGCGACGTGTGAGTAGAGTTGCAGCTCAAAAGAAAATTCCATATCCTATTGCAGAGTGATTCTAATACTTTGCCTAAAAAACATATCTCATTGAGATAATTAATGTTGATGTTTCTATGTCTTTCCTGACATGGTTCACTAGTTACACCTCCATCATTCTCGGGTTCTAAGGACAATTTTATTTTCACACAATATTTACATTTTAAAAAATTGGAACTTATATAATTTCTCCGCGTGGGAGGGGGATTTCCCTGGAGTCGTACACACTTCTCACAACGTCGAAGTTATGATTCCATGGCTGCTCCAAACACTTCCTTGGGTGTCTGTTTCGAGCACTAGAAAATCAATAGCGGCACGGCTGAAGAATGTGTGACCGCAGAGAGCGTCCTTCATCGTTAGAAACAGACAAAAATTGCTAGGATCTAGTTCAGGTGGGTAGAGCATGAAAAAACACTTCTAAGTTGAATCCTATGTCGCTGGTGCGTTTTCATGGCAAAAGAGCACACATACATCCTCTTCGGACCGATCTCTCCCAATACTGGAAGGAGCTTGTTCAAAAAGAAAAAAACATCTTCGTACTTCGCCCCTGTCACCTGCTTCATCCATTGTCTCAAGTGTTGAAACGAAAGCCCCCTTCGTGGCTTCATCTCGTGTCAACATGATTTTCGGTCTTCTTTTTACTTCCCCACCCACTAACGCACATGCTTCACATCCACGACACACTTCCCACACGACTCAATCACCTGGCAAGGAATTTCAATGGGATTCACACCACAGAAGTGAAGAAAACCAATGGTTACTCGCTGTTCTTTGGAATGAAAACGTCGCGAATTGTAGTATCAAAATCCCTTCTCACTTTCACCGCAGCCGTTAGAATTTTCTGAGCAGAACAGAACTGTCAACTCGATCACACACACACACACACTAAAAGTGCCCGAGTATTTTAAGCCAAGTCGCATGTTTCTATCTGCACCCAGTTGTGGGAGAAAAATCTGATAGCTTAGAACTTGAACGCACCTCGTATAGTCTAAACGCGTCTCCAGGCGACGAGTGCCGAGTGACTGCTCGCCCAATCACGAGCGGCCAAGGTTTCGACGGCCGATTGCTTCCTTTGAGGTATCGAAAAGGCGACACTCTGTGGGTTCGGCGGGCCCGAATGTCTGGCCTTTGGCAAACACCCAATGCAACGCGGGCGGGCCCAGGTAAAAGGGAGCCCAATTTTAGCGGATATTTTTATTGTTTAAGGTACTTTTGTTTGCTATACACCTTTATAAATGGGGGCCGTATAAACGTTTTGCAAGCGGGCCCGTACTCATTTAATTACGCTACTGTAAGCAAACCATCCACTCTATTCGGATTCTGCGCGAGGTCGTTCCCTATTCGCGCTAAAATTGCGCGAGTAAAATTCCTCCGAGGTTGATCCTGATCGATTATTTACGTTTCATCGGTGGACATTTCATGAGGGAAATAATCATTGTTGATACACAAGAAGCACTAGACTCAGGATGTAAATAATGGTTTCAGGATGGGGTTTTTGAAGATCATACTTGGAACGGGAGCAATAGCTGCATTGTTTCTAGCCATTTCAACAGGTATTGCATGGCACAAATTCTCAAAACCATACATCCCTGGAAAGTACCCGGATCAAATTTGGGGAAAGGAAAAAACAGACAATTTAGCAATTGTCCCGTTTAAAGTTAACGTTTCAAACGAAGTAAGTTTGTAATTAACCCATCATGAAATTGATTCTGTTGTTACATCAAATAAGTGTCAACTACTAATGAATAAACAAAATTCTTCCAGGTGCTCAGTGACTTACAAAACAGACTTCTGAAGACTCCGCAGCTCACTCCTCCACTGGAAGATGCCAACTTTCGATATGGCTTCAGCTCAGATTACTTGCAAAAAGTCGTACAGTTCTGGCTCAAGGAGTACAAATGGAGAGAGCGTGAAGCTTTCCTCAATAAATTTCCACAGTTCAAAACACAAGTGGCTGGATTGAACATACATTTTATTCACGTTAAACCCTCCAAAGTTCCAGAAGGGGTCAGAGTACTGCCCTTACTTCTACTTCATGGCTGGCCAGGGTCAGTGAGAGAGTTCTATGACCTCATTCCTCTCTTGACCACCCCACGTGACCATGAGAAATTCGTATTTGAGGTTGTGGCTCCTTCCCTACCCGGCTTCGGCTTCTCTCATGGAGCATCCAAGAAGGGTCTTGGGGCGGCTCACATGGCTGTGATTTTAAAATCTCTCATGGAGAGGCTAGGTTTCAAGCAGTTTTATATACAAGGAGGAGACTGGGGATCTATAATTGGATCGTCCCTGTCTATAATATTTCCAGACAGGTTGGTAAAATAGTATTACGTCCACAAGCTTCAGCATAATAGTATTAGCTACATCATGAGTACGTTCACTGTATGTATGTATCTGTTCACTGTCACACTCGTGTACACACTTGACATAGACCTATAAGATGAGTTATTTTGGCAAGGTTTGCTTAATAACATGACATAGGTCAAATACTCATTAAAACATCTGAAATTTCAAATGTTTCTTTCGAACTTATCTTCAGAAAATTACACGAAATTCAATTGAATTTTGAATAAAAAAATTTTGAATTTCTCGTTTCATTTAAAAAATTTTAAGACACAGGTGAAGTGTCAGTTGAAAAGAATTTGCAATATTATAATATTATGAAACTTTTACAATTAATACGAGGAAGAGTGTGCTGTTGAAACACTTATACACCTGTAATGACTAACCTTCATATATACAATAGTAAGGATAACACAAATTACACGGAAAAATCTTACCTGTTCAAAACATGTATCTGTTTTTGTTTTGTGTTTTTTTCAGAGTATTGGGATTTCACTCTAATTTTTGCTCCGTGAGAGAACCTCTGAGGCTAATTAAGGAATTGGCTGCAAGTATATTTCCACAATTGTTTTTAAGTGATGTAGAAATTCCACGTATGAGAAGTTTTGGAGAACAATTTACTTTCTTCATGGAGGAAAGTGGGTATTTTCATTTACAAGCGACAAAACCAGATACTCTTGGTGAGTGACTATCAGTTAACCTTGTGAATTAATCTCTAAAAATAAATGTATTCACTAAATGTGTTTTGTAGGAGTTGCACTAAGAAGTTCACCAGCGGGCCTTGCTGCATATATCTTGGAAAAGTTTTCAACCGGCACAAATCCTGAATGGCGTTCTTTGCCAGACGGTGGTCTCACAAAGAAATTTACTCTCACAAATTTGCTTGACAATGTCATGATTTATTGGATCACTGGTTCAATAACAACTGCTATGCGTCTCTATAAAGAGGGATTAAGTGATTTTGAGCTTCAAAGGTTTGTGCCAGAATCTTATTATTTAAAAGTAAAAACAATTCAGTTAATAACACATATTATTATTATTAAATTATCTACATGTTTTGGTATTATAAAATGAAATGTTAGAGTGTTACCAAAGATATCTACATCAATAAAAAGAAGTTTTTGGAAAGGACAAGATAGGCATCACTAAGGGCAAGATCAACTCCAAAAACAAGGGAATCTACAATAAGAAATAGAACACTAAGAGGCATAGTTACGGTCACGAACCACTGTATGTACTATAAGTTACACCAACCTTGGAGTGACACCAATGGAAAATTTTGATTGAAATATACTTTTAATGTTTTATTCAAAATTACAGGCGTCTTAAATATGATTTTATAAATATAAGTTTTTTCCAGCTATTTAATGCTATTATCAAGCAAGGATCACCTTCTCTAACTCAGACAGTTTTCAATAAATTTTATTAAAGTTCAACTTTGTAAGTCATTGACATTTTCCATAACCACCAAATTATATAACATACATTTTAAAAACTGATGTAAGGTGGGGGAAGGGTTTCACAATCAATATTGCCCAAGGTTACAGCATTTCTGCTTCCCTCTGATATCAATAACTATCATTGCAACATCAAAAAATTATCAGCTGTCAGAAAAATCTTTTAATATACAAAATAAATTAGCTTATAAAATGAATTTATATATAATTTTCTGATGAATGCCATTACTTGCCTGATGACATTTTTACAGGGCACAACGTACTATACCAACAGCATGTGCACGATTCCCTCATGAAATAGACTACGTACCTGAATTCATACTCAGACACACATTGGTGAATCTTGTTCACATCAGTGACCCACCTCAAGGAGGACATTTTGCAGCATTTGAAGAACCAAAATTACTCTCTGAAGACATCTGGGTTGCAGTGAATAAAATGGAAAATGTTCGCTCAAAAACATAAATTGTTTAAACAATTGTATTGGATTAAAATACATTATGAAAAAGTTAGTGGTTGAGAATAATTACTTCAATGCCTACAATAAAAGGAATCCCAGCCACAGAAGTCCTAAAATGAAACTATTATGCTACATGAATTAAAAAGCAGAGTCACCATTACACATTGGAGAAGTTTCATGAACATTTCAACAGCATCCGAAGAATACACTAGTCAATGAAGAGAAGCCACATACATCTCACACATACATTTTTAATTGCACAGTTCATTTGCACTCAAAACAAAAATAATATTATGCACACCACATCGCCCAAAGCTGGACGAGACTGCGAGTGCTGCTTGCAACGCAGAACTAATCTGGCACAACCACATTCAGTCACCACAAGTGCAAATTAGCCAAAAATTTAAAAGCTTTTAATTGCTAATAAATTTGTGAAAAATTAATTTAATTGCTCCTCAAATGTTTATGTATTTAACAATGATACAGCTGCAGAGTTAAGAAGGCACAACCACAACTGGTTACCATAAAAACAAATCATTAATTATTAGGCAATGAAAACCTTGTAATTCCATCTTCCTAAATTTTACAGCAGAAACAAACATTTAGTTCAATAGAAACAAAAAACCTTTTAATGAAATAACCTACTTATATACAATAACATAAAGATTACGTTAAGGCAAACAAAATACTTTAAATTATCTCTATAAATTTGAAGTTCCAAAGTTTTTAGTTTAATTTTTTTTTGTTGAAAAGTGGACTTTTATTGAAAAAAAGGATCATTTATTGTTATATGATGGTAGGCATTGTTGGTAGTATATGTATATTTACAAGTCCGTTGAAAATATGCGAAATTACTGCTACTTTGCCACTGAGTGATGCGTCTTAATTTCAGTTCCAAGGGACTGACCGAAAAGTGGCTCAAGGCATCAGCTGACGTCACTGCAGTACGTCTGGTAGGAAGGTCCTAGTTTCGCGTCCGACGGTGGCAGGATTTTCGACACTAGCTACGCCTTATTCAGTCGCTGTCAAGAGGAGAATTCTAGAGGCCGGCTGCTCTGATCGGCAGTTTTCCGAGGTTTCTCCGCAGTACCCTCACAAACGGCCCGAGAACCGCACGCGATCTTTCCTTCCCCTCCCTTGTCCTTTCCTCACACCTTACTTACATACACTTACTCTTTCAATCACTGCTCTGCCACACACGTGGAGAGACCATCGGGAGCTTCCCCCGCATGCCCCGTTGGTGGGAGATATCTGGTTGGGAAAACCCCGCTAGCCGACGGCAGAGAACAATTTTCCTAAGGATGGGATGATTTGACAGATCGGGAAACAAGTGAACATCACGTGTACTTCAGAGAAGTATCCATCCGCCGCGTCAGCTGTTTAGTTACGCCCCTTCGTAGTGTTTGTTTACGGTTCACGCGAGACATCAATAAAGAGATGTCTTGAGTTTCGCTTAGTTATATGCACGCACGCGAGTCCGGGAAATATAGAAATTTATTTACATAAGTGGGAAAATGTCTTAACGTAATATCACATTCAATAAAAGAACAATGCCGAACACAGCACAATGCCGGAACACGTGGACCGTCTCAACTACGCATCTCACATTCAAGACTCGATTTTAAAACAAACATAATACTTATCACATAAAAACTAAATTCAATATAATTTTTATAAAAAAAAGAATTTTTACATTAGAGCACAAAGCTCTGCACTTCCTAATTTCAATTATTTCTCGTGGCGCACTATATTTTCGCTGTCAAATCATCCCATCCTTAGGAAGATTCTTCTATAGGTCGCCGCAGGATCTCATCATCCAGCGCGGGAAGATCGTCGCCCCCTCCAGAGGAAAACACACGCACTACACTAAATGACCGTAGAAGTCGACGCGCCCGGAATCACTAATCACTCGATCCAAGGGACTGGCATCCCGCCAGAAACAAGGGCGTATGCGTGAAAGTTCCTGCTTGATATTTTATTACTTTTGGATTAAACCTGGAACACGTTAGATAATATGATACGTGAATACGGTGTTTTGATTTTCTTGGTAGCTAATAAAAATTGCCCATGAAAGCATTCGTTTCCTGTATTTGACACTCTAATACGATCAGGTTTCAGTATTCCGTGTGATATGAGTTACCCTTATGAATCATTAGGTGCTTATTACGAAATAACAGCAAAGTAGTCGAAAAAAGATGTGCAATAGATTAATACAAAAGAATTGCAATAAATTACAATTGAAATCATCCATTACATCAATGTCTTTGCAGGTATTACACACGTACGTTTTCTTGAGCCCCGTAAAACTTACCCCCACCCCTTTACTAACATTAGTTGAATTAAGAATAAGTCGTAGATATATTCCGTTAACCAGAAGTGTTCGTTTCCGTGTAATAGAAACTGGTTATTTCCCATCGACAAAAGAACTACAGATTTGATGTAACAAGCCCTGAGGTCGAAGTAACCAATCCGGCATTCCTCTCGTTATCCAGGTAATAGAGGTCTTAAGGAAACGTGCACGGATAATTGCAAGTAAATCGTCTGATCTAATGCCAATATTCTTTCTTGCAATATTACTTTCGATAATTAAGATTTAAGATTAGAAAGATTAAGATT
Source organism: Gryllus longicercus (assembly GCA_038098605.1). Taxonomy (NCBI): domain Eukaryota; kingdom Metazoa; phylum Arthropoda; class Insecta; order Orthoptera; family Gryllidae; genus Gryllus; species Gryllus longicercus. The sequence goes on from JAZDUA010000547.1 coordinate 222,826, forward strand.
TAAGATTAGAAAATAATTTTGCAGTTAAGGTCGTCACCTAAATGCCAACAGTTCCATCGCCATGTGCAACGATCTATTGACGGTAACCAGGAACTTTTGAGGGGTGAGCTTACAATGAGGGTTGACCTGTCACTGCCTGCAACACACCGAACTAAAAATAAAAATAATCACACGTTCATTTTTACTAGTTTCCGCTATATATCTTAATAAATATATATTGAAAATTTATATTAACGTAAAAATACAATAATAAAAGAATAATATGCAAGATAATCGAATAAAACACAGACAGGCGTCACACAATAACTCGGAAGACTTCCGAAGACTACTCAAAGAACTTGTACAGCGCGGTTTTCCGGATGACTTCGCTATGAAATACATATTCTTTGGAGGAAGGCGAACGAGATTCCTGTCACCTCTGCGAAAGCTTGCGCCACTGCATGCGTCCATCGTTTTCACGAAAGGACACGTGCCTGAAACACGTGCGCTAGACGCATGAGCAAAATTGGACGAAAAGACGAATCGTGTGGACGCGCTTTAAGAGTGAGAAAAAAGTTTTAAGAGAGCGAAAGAGAATAAAAAGCTACGGTGAAGACCGCGTACTGAAGTAAAAAAAGAGCGCCCCTAAGCTATTCAGGGACCACAGTCCAGCCATGCTTTGGACGTTGGACCGTTCGCCTCCTTAGCGGTGCCCGTGTCCTTGCATCATGCTTACACTCCTTACGTTTCGCGTATCTTCAAGCAAAACTCATCTTTAATCATGAGGTGGCCCAGTATCACATGTCACGATTACTGAAGTGATAAGAAGCTCCGTATCTTTTTTTTACATAACTATCAAACTTGTGGACTCCAAAGCAACTCTCTGGAGACCAATTACTACATGCCAGATTTACAATTACTACAGGCAACGAAATCCAATTGCGAGAACTACAGGCCTAGTACTCGCACGGATGAGGATCATCCGTTAGAAAAATCTCAAAAAAGATGACCAGCTTAGGAAGCTCCGGGGCATCAACTGCGGTGCTTCTGACCGGGAGGTCCTAGGTTTCGAGTCCCGACGATGGAAAGATTTTTGACACTAGCTAGGTACCATTCAGCCGCTGTCGAGAGGAAACGTTTTGCGGCCGGTTGCTCTGATCAGTAGTTTTCGGTGGTTTCTCCAATCAACACTAGACGAATGCCGGAGTACTACCCTAACAAACGGGCTACGCACCGCGCGCGCGCGCTCTTTCCTTCGTCTTCCTTATGCAAAACGCACCCTTTACTGACGCTTACATACACTACTACACACGTCGGGAGCTTAGATCTTGTCCCGAATAAGGTGGTGCTCCACTTTTGGGAGGTATTGGTGGGGACAATGTCGCATGCCGACGTCTTGTTGTGTCGGATTTCATCATCTAGCGAGGAAATATCGGCGCTATATTCCATGTCAAAACACGCACTACGCTAACGGGACCAATGGCCATACGGGTTGACCCGTCCGGAAACACCAGTCAATCAAATTAATAGTGCTGTACAGCATATTCTTTCTCGCATTATTTGTAAATTTGCAATCTTCGAAAATTCAGAGAGTTCAATGAAAATGAGACCTGTCCCATTTGTTTAGAGGTTCCTTTTTCTATCCGTTGAAAAAAATTGAAGAAAAAATTTGGAGCGGTTTTTGGTATTTTTACTTTTTCATAAATTGCATTAACTTAAGGGGAAATTACGCGAAAACTACTATTTTTTTCAACAAATTGTACGTGGTCTGTTTTAGGGCTGATTTTTTAAAACAGATTTTTAAGGCTAAAATCTCTCTTTAATTTTAAAGTTTTGACGTGTTACATTTTTGCAAATTTTCTAAAATACAGAGTTCTCCGGAAATGACACTAGCGCCATTTTTGTACCGTTCTTTCATACATACGAGGAGAAGTGAAGAAAAGAATTGGAGTTGTCTTTGAGAAAAAATTGTTTAAAGAAATTAAAAATTGCCTACATTTCACGCAAATTTACGCAAAAGCTATTCATATTTTTGAAAAATTGTTCATGACCTTATTTGAAGACCTGTCTTTAAATAACAGATTTCATTCAGGAAAATATATCATATTGATCTTAAATATTGTAGTTGTAGCTGGCGCGAAAAAAAATTGAACTTTTGCAATTTTCTAAAAATCAGTGATTTTAACGAAAATGAGACCTGCATTATTTTCTTAACCGTCTTTATACGCTATCTGAGGACGATCAATAAAAAAAATTGAGCAATTTTTGAGAAAAGTTTGAAAATGTTGAGGTTTTATGTAAAGTACTCCCAAAAATAAAAAAAAATATCCGTTTGAAACTCAGACAGCCTCGAGTTCATTTAAACCGATGGAGGAATATCAATTTTGGTGAAATTCGACCAAAACGTTTATTGCTGATAACGTCTACAATACTTTCCCTTCTTAGGAAGTAAGTGGTGAGAAAATAAACAGGTGGAAGGAACTTTATTCAGCCTTTTCCATAGTCTATTATTAAAGTAATATTAACAGAACAATTTTGCCCACAACACTGTGAAAATATTTGTTTAAGGTTTTTTGTGATTGACAAAGCACACAAAATCTAATTATTGTAACTTAATAATTACGAAACGGAAGAAAATATAAACAAATAATTGCTTGCCAGAAAACCATTAGGATCATTTTACATGAATGTTGTTAAGAGTTTACACGAAATATAATATAGTTCAGTTTTCGAGGAACAAAATACCGATCATACTTAGGTATCATCAGTATTTTGCTCCTGTCTAAAACTCCAACATTCCTCCGTGACTTCGAATCTCTGTCAGCAGGTAACCGGTTTCCCCCTCCTTTAAGGCAACCGGAGGAGTGACCTGATTCCTCGTCAGTCACTGCCGCGCCGCTGATCTTTAAGGGTTCATGCGTACCTCTTCCAGCACACAATTGGTTAGCGTTTAGCTTTACATTTCAAGAGGTCAGAGATACTGCAGCTGTTATCTCAAGTTTCCTCGGCCGATGTACGACCTTGCCCCAGCGATATAGCAGCAACCCATCTACTTAACGTTCCGATGTCTGTCCGATCCCACACAAGTGAGAGACACCAACGTTCGAGGAAGCCGGGAGTGAAATTTCGGGCACGTTCGAATAAGGTCAGGTAAAGAAATTGCTTCTTCCCCCAAAAGATTTCTGCTAATGGAATAAACAATTTAAAAACATCAATAAACTATCAATTATAAACAGAAATAAAATATTTTTTATTGGCAACATTTTTATTTTCTACCAATTTTGTAAATTACAGACAATAATGGGCTTCTTTAAGAAAATTACAATTATTGGTGCTGTACTTACCCTTATCTCAGCAGTTGCGATAGGTGTCATCTGTCTTCGCAGTTTACCTGCTCCATCTCTTCCAGAACAATACTGGGGACCAGGAGAACCAAAAGCTGACAAAACTGTTATTGTGCCTTTCAAAATCAACATTTCTGATCATGTAACTTAAATTCAGTATATTCTATGGATTCACCTGTTGAAAATATGAATATCGGTCATGTTGGCATTATTTTGTTGCAGATTATAGATGACCTCAACGATCGTTTAGAACTTCTTCCTCCTCTTACTCCTCCTTTAGAGAATGCCAACTTCCGATATGGATTCAACTCAGACTACCTGCAAAAAGTTGTGCAAATCTGGCTCAAAGAGTACAAATGGAGAGAGCGTGAAGCTTTCCTCAATAAATTTCCACAGTTCAAAACACAAGTGGCTGGATTGAACATACATTTTATTCACGTTAAACCCTCCAAAGTTCCAGAAGGGGTCAGAGTACTGCCCTTACTTCTACTTCATGGCTGGCCAGGGTCAGTGAGAGAGTTCTATGACCTCATTCCTCTTTTGACCACCCCACGTGAACATGAGAAATTTGTATTTGAGGTGGTAGCACCCTCTCTGCCTGGATATGGCTTCTCTGATGGAGCATCCAAGAAGGGTCTTGGAGCAGCTCAAATGGCTGTGGTTCTGAAATCACTCATGGAGCGCATAGGATTCAAAAAGTTCTATGTACAAGGTGGTGATTGGGGTTCCATAATAGGTTCCGACATGTCTATACTATTCCCAAATAGGTTTGTATATGTTTTTTAAGTGTAACAGTAAATGTTACGTGTCTGTAAACATCCCTACATAATTGTCCTATATTAATAAAATTAATATATTTATGTATTCTCCAGTGTTTTGGGCTATCATTCCAATATGTGTTTTGTTAATTCACCATTGGCTACAGTCAAACAGATCATAAGTAGTATTTGGCCAAGTCTGTTCATAGATGAAGATAAAATATCCAACTTTCGCAGTTTTGGAGAAAGATTAATGTACCTGCTTGAAGAGACAGGTTACATGCATCTGCAATCAACTAAACCAGACACCATTGGTGAGTTAGTGGCATTTTGCCAAAGCTCCACAGACACAAAATGACCTGCATCTTTAATAAGGACTCATTAAATGAGTCATTAAATATTTTGAAATTTTGTTAGTTAAGTTTATCAGTTAGCACTATCTCAGGCATTACTAAGCAATTGTAATTCCAGATTTTTAGTGAACTTAACACCATTAATGTCAGTACTGCAAATTATTTGTCTCTTAATCATTAATATGTTTCAACTAGTACAGAAGTTCATCAATTTATTTCATTACTTTCCATAGAACCACTTGAAGATTTATGGGGTAAAACTTCATGTAAACCCCATGTAACATTAAAGCTTAATGTTAATGATGTTATGAAGTAATCAACTTCTTTGTCAAAAAAAATAATGAGCTTCTATCAATGTGATTTTTGCTTAAACTACCCTCTCATTTCACCTGCAAACACAAAGAGAGCTTGCTTAGTTCATCCTCATCACTATTTTGCCGAAAAGACAGGTTTTGCCACGTTCAGTTTGATTTGTTTATTTAAAGTTTTGTCTCAAATAAGCGAAAGCAAATGGCTTAAATTTCAAAAATCACAAATGGGTTATGGGATTAGACAATTTCACCTTTTAAATGTATCCGTCAATTATTAGATAATTAATTAAGGTTTTAAATAATTGTAAATCTTGGTTGAGGAGCAATATAGCTTTAGGGATATTATAAAATAATCAAAATTTGTTAAAAATATAACTATGATTGTAATTTACTTAAATGATGAAAATAGATCATAAAACACAATTACAGCAACTAAAGGAAATTAGAAGTTAGTTTAGTAGAGAATGATTTTGTCTTCAATTTTCATATTCACAATGTATTTGATAAATGTACAGATTGGAAAATATGTGGGATTTCCGTGGACCGGAAATGTAAATTTGCATTACTTGATAGAAAAAAAAATGTTCCTAATCTTTTTTTAGTTATTCAACAACAAATGATTTAGGTATGATGTGTTTTAATATATATTTGCACCCAGGTGGTAAAAGAATTAGGATAGCTGGAGAAGGGTGAATAAAATACTGACATATGAATCAATTATTTATAATTGATTCATATGTCATATATTCATATATTCATATTAAATGATAATGAATTTATAACATTGAATTAATTTTTACAAAAACAATTTTCAAAAATAGCAATTGTAGTAACATCAGAATGTAATTTTCACAATTATGCAATTTTCAACAGTAAATGGGTTGAATTTGTAAGATTTGTCAGATTTTCACCAGAATCAACCAGTTGGTGGTTTTGAGAAAGTTGATTTCATTGTTTACAGAAATAATTTTCTACATTAAACAACTTGTGAAAAACATACTGCTACTGCTCTTCATCTTTTATTATGCTCACATTGCAGTATTGAAATAATTTTACACCAATTGCTTCACCATTCACCTTGTTTCTTTGATACAACATTTGATGCTCTGAAAGTAATGTTTTCTGGCCCCAAACAACCTAAAAATATCAAACATAGAATTGCCTTTATTAACTTCATTATTATTTTTTAACTCTGAAACTCCTATTAATTACTCTATATCATGTCAACTTATCGAAACTGCCAACCTTCCTACAACTTCTTTATTCAATATAAGATTCAATTTCCCATCCCAATGTAGGACAGAATCTTGTAAATCTATATTTTCAAATCTATTTTTTGTAATTGTTGAAATAAATGATTGTCAAGTTGTGGTGTAGTTAAATTTTAAGTTCCTCGTGTTTTTGACAATCAAATTATATTCATCCTTTTATTTAACAAATTCTTAATTTCACTATGCTTCAGACCATGGTTGCCCTATTAAATAATAACACTAATATAGGTAATTTGATTCTCAAAAAATACGAGGAAATTATAATTTTACTTTTTTTTGTAATTTCTACCCTTTTCTTCCAATTTTTTTGTCTGTGAGCTCATGGGCCCACCAGCTTCTGTTGATCTTGCCCTAAATAATAAAGGTTTGAGGTATCGGTATTCCGACAGATTTATTGTTTCTTGCTCACACTCCGCAGGTCGCAAGGGGGGACAATATACTATTTCATCAATAAAAAATTATTATATTTTCCAATCTGTACATTAATAAAAACAAGTTATCAGTGTGAAAATTAAAGCAAGACCCATTCTCTACAGAAATTAAGAAAGAACTCATTCTTGTTAGTATTAAGTATGGTTAGATTATGATAATAATTTATTTGTATGTGACTCTTTTTTCATCGCCTCCATATATCCGAATTCTTTTCGCACATCTGGTTGCAAATATATAATTAAGAAGCATCTTATTTGAAATGTTTGATGCTAAAGAACTAAATTTGCAATTTTTTTATTTTTATTTTAGGGCTAGTGAGGCAGGTCTTAACATTAACTGATCAGGCTGAAACCTTGAAAATCTCATTTTACAAACCAATCAGCAACTTTTTAGGGGTTCCCATTCTCAATATTTGAGAAGTCGATTTCTTGTTACCCCCCTACTCAACGTCGTACATGTCCATGCTGAGTGGCGAAGTCGCTTGCCTTTCACCACTGAGGTACTGGGTTCGATTCCCGTAGAATCCCGTAGAACCTCATGTGAAATTTGTTACGGCAAAACGAGTTTGCAAGCTTCACAGGGGCTAGTCCAACCCCTATGAAGCGCCCTAAATCCTTCCCTCTATCCTTCCCAATTCTGACTGATGGGTAGATGACGCAGGGCGCGCGTGAGACGCGAGCGCGGAGACGCTACTTATCGGCGATTCCCTTACTTTACTGCGACTGCCGTGACTTGAGGAGGGTGCTGGGTGTTGAATAACGGAGGATTACTCTACGGCGCGCTCAACGCTCCGTAAGGAGTTCGTAGACGTGCTGCGTCTATAAATACTAGACGCAACACGCTTTTTTTAAGTACATGGCAACTAACATTGTATTGTTTCTATCTCAACTAGGTGTTGCTTTACGTGATTCTCCAGCTGGACTAGCATCATATATTCTGGAAAAATTTTCTACGTGGACTGATCGTGAATGGCGATCTTTAGCTGATGGTGGCCTTACAAAGAAGTACAAACTTATCAATTTGTTGGATAACATAATGATCTATTGGGTGACAGGTTCAATAACTACATCATTAAGACTGTATAGTGAGACATTTAACAAAGCACAATTCTCACTTGGTATAGACAGGTTAGGATTATTATTTTATTATTATTCAAATTCTTTTGTTTTCAAATTAATTAATTAATATTAATCAGAAACATTCAATCCCTGTAAATAACTGTCCATTTGTAACATATTTGTCATGATTCTGTTCTCTCCTACAAATGTTGTTATGATCAATTTGCTGAAGGTGCCTCTTGTAATGACTTTCCTTCCTCCTTTAACATATAACATCATATAAACACTGTCTGCAACAACCAAAACCTGTCCAGTTTCTCCACTCACCATTCACTCTCTCTCACATTTATGTAAAAATGCTCAGAATAGTATATGTATTGTTTGGAAATAATACCGCACCTCCAATAGAAAAGCGACAAGTGCGAAAACGTCATTTTCAGCTAAAAGCTGTTAAGAGGTTAACAAGAAGTACTGCTACTATTCTAAAGTTGATTTCAAATTAGTTCAATTACTGTCCGCTAGAAGGTGAATGTTTGGTACAATCTATAACGAGTATTACAGAACTACGAAACTTAAAATTGCAATTTCTGAGAATTCAGAAATTCGCACTTGTGTCATTTTTCTATTGGAGATGCGATAAATTTATTTCTTAAGGAAAATTCTCCTTTTATTAAGGAAAAAGAACATACTTTTGAATTAACTTGAATTAATATAATTAAGTTTATACAAAATTGTTTCCTGATTTGAAAATATTAATTAAAGTTAAAAATTGTTATCATCTTCCCATCCTAGTTCATCATATGCTCCTATAATGTGTTATATTAATTTCTTAGTTTTAAAGAAAATATATATTGAACAACTGTTTTTGTCATCAAATGTCCCTTCTGTCTCTTTTGCAGGGCTCAGTGTACTGTGCCAACAGCCTGTGCACTTTTTCCAAATGAAATAGACTATCAACATGAGTTCATTTTGAAGGACAAATATGTTAATCTAATTCAAGTGACTGAAATGCCACGAGGAGGGCATTTTGCTGCTTTTGAAGAACCAGAACTTTTAGCTGATGACATCTGGGAAGCAGTTTACAAAATGAGGCTTCCACCAAAGGGCAAATAAGTGAAACTAATAATCAGACATAAATTGTAATTAATTGAAAATATTGTGTGATGACATGTAAACAAAACATTTATATTTTTTACAAAATATATTCATAGAAGAATTTAATTGTTATTTAATTTCTCCCATTTAAAAAAAATGACTGTAAAAGTTTGACAATTCTGACAAATAAAATAAAATGTTCATGATGTATGTAAATGCAAGAAACTACTGGAGGAACTCCTGTTTCTTCCAAACTGAACACTTACTAAAATAAAGGATCACTCAGTATTAATAATATTGCATTCCTAATTTTTTGATAGATTTGACAATTCAATGAGCACTTTCATTTTGATTTAAAATATTTGAAGGAATTATTATTAACCAAATCGGCTGAAATTTTGTTCAGCTTTTTTGTTTTCAAGTTCATTACTTAGTTTCCCGTTACGAGTGCGCGAGACACGGTCGTACCATAGATTGACATTCATACCATAGACATGTTCATCCATGGTCCTTCTCTGCAGTAGAGTAGGGCATGAACAAGCGCCTCCCGCCGTTTGCAAAAGAGTCCGAAGGAAAATTCTTTTGGATATCCTAACGTGCCGATGACATCATCGGCACAGTTGGGAAGGCCTTCCCGTCGTTTAGATGCAAGGTTATGTGAACATGAATGCGTCCAATTTATTATTATTATTATTATTATTATTATTATTATTATTATTATTATTATTATTGTTGTTGTTATTTTGAATTAGAAATATCCCGAGGTGTACAACGTAATATTTAACGTATATTATTAGGACCGTTTCTAGACCCTCTGAAAGGACCCTCTGAGGCCGCCGGCAAATTCGAAAACGAGGCCTCCCCTAAACAAACACACACACGCATAAACACGTGCGTGCGGATGCACGTGGACATCATTCAATGACAAACACACATCTACAAATTATAGCCACATTATACTGTGTTATAGCTGCATTACAACCAATAAATAAGGGACTTCAGTGCCGAGCCAAGAAAGAAGAGACCCCAGGCATTAATATAATAATAATAATGATGATGATGATGATAATGATGAAGATGAAATTAATAATTATTAAAATGATACTAATTACGATAATGATAATAAGAGACAGAGCTTCTGATGCTACTTAACTTAAAATTTGAGACAACAAATGTTAATTAAATCGTGGAGAGACACACCACTCCATGGACAAGGTGCAAATCAATAAATATCAATCATGTATGTAGCTTAAAAGGGGAACGATGAAGCCAGAATCGGAAGCAGTTGTAATAGCTGTCAAGATCAGACGTTGAGAACATGACATCTTGATAAAGGAATTCTCACAATTTGGCTCACTCACGAAGCTCGGTAACGTTTGTTGAACTGTTTACAATTTTGTACGACCAACAAATTCAAACTGAACGCACGATAGGGGCAAACAAATTCTTATCCGGGATTTGGAGAAAAAAGTGTGTACTTGTAGATGTTGCTGTGCCGTGTGATCAAAACGTTGTAACCAAGGAGGCAGAAGAACGTCTTAACTACAAGAGTTTCGAAATCGAGATCAGCCCAATGTGGAGCGCAAAAGCACAGGTTGTCCCGATAGTCATCGGAGTTCTGAGATTTGTTCTGAAAAATGTATGTAAGACGTGGCTAAACTTCCAGGTCATTTAAAAGTCTGTGAAGTGCAAAACATTGCTTTATTGGGAACAGCCCACGTTTTGCCCAAAGTATTGTAGATGCACCTACAGTTCCTAGATCTGCTTCTTAGGTAGCTGGTTGCAACCTGGAGTATATTTTATATTTAACCGACTCATAACACCTCGAGTTGTGAATTAGAGGACACAACAACAACAACAACAACAACAACAATAATAATAATAATAATAATAATAATAATAATAATAATAATAATAAACTCACGTACGTGATGTATCGACAGTTATTAACACTTCGCTCTTCCTTTATTAATTATTATTAGTCTTCTTACTTAGAGAATAACTTATCTGCACTTCGAGGAAGCAAAATCGTGAATTGTGCCTTCAAAATCAATTTCTGCCAAAATGTCATGTCCAATACTCATCAAACGTAAATTATTAAATCGTGGTTGTGTCATGCAATTTCGTAACTCGTCTTTTATTAACTTCAACTTAGAAAATGAACGTTCTCCAGATGCATTGGTCACAAAGCGAGGAAAATTCTCATAGCAATTTCCATATTGGGAAATGCTGATAAAATATTCTCATTATTCAGGTTACTATACAAGTTTTAAATATTGATATTTTTTCATTATCTCCAACATATTCTTGGAAATATTTTATATTGGTTTTTAGATATGCAGAAAAATGGTGACATTCAGATATTAGATCTGCAATAATCAAGTCTTCCCTATAAAATTGTTATAAGTAAACGATATGCCGTCGTTTATTATAAACGGAAGAACGGTTCTGTTTGCCGATGACACGAATGTTCTTTGTAAAAAAAGAAACAATAAATAGTAAGATTTTAGAAGTTTCAAATTAGTTTTGTAATAACAATTTAATAGTTAATGAAAGAGAAACAGTTTCAATTCATTTTGCCTTTCAAATCAGAAATCGCATGCTCAATTGAAAATAAATAATATGCAGTTAGGTGATGTTCAATTAACAAAATTTCTAGGTCTGTCAATTCAGTCAAACCTCAAATGGAATTAAACACTAAATTAAGTTCATTATGTTACGCATTCAAAATCCTATCAAGTCATTCTGTCAGCCTTCATACAGCTCGTTGCGTATATTTTGCAAATGGACATTCCCGCCTGAGATATGGTATACAATTCTGGGGAAACTCACCATGTTGTACTAAAACTTTAGATTGCAAAAGAAAATTATTCGAATAATGAAAAAATGCCATCCGCGTTACCCTTGCAAGCTTCTCTTCGTCGAGCTTGGAATCTTACCACTGCCTTGCCTATGTATTTACGAATCTCTAATATTTGTCAAAAGTGACTTACTTAACGATGGGAACATATTTTCATGCAATAGTAATGTTTATAATTACAACACACGTCGTAAAAATCACGTACATCAAGTGTCAGTATCAACAGCTCACTATTAGAAATCCACATACAATATGTACGTTACTTTACACCACACTGCTAGATGACATTTAACAATTAAAGTCGGTTCACAAATTTAAGTTAAAAATAAAATCTTTTCTGCTGCCTAACTGTTTCTATACAATTAGAGGATATACTGATTATCAAAAAGAAAAATAATGTTTATTTTAACAAAACAGTGATATGTAATGAATTAGTATACATTTGTATTGTATAATTTGTTAAAACACTTAATATGTTTGTAACAAAAAATGTACTTCAGGTTCCGGGTCAATGTCCCCCATCTCGATCACGTTTTTGTCCAGTTTCCCTGATCCATTGAGCAAATGCTGAGATGGCCCCTTGTTTTGCTCCTAGATGTAAATGTAGCTTCACTATGTGCACGTTTTGTTGAACTCTTCTTTTGCTTGTAATGGTAAGAGTAGAGGTAAGGGCGAGTTGCAATTTTGTTAGCAATGCAGAAAAACCATACTTGCAATTCGTGTACCGATGCAAATAAGTTTTCTATAACTCAGAAACGAAAATGACTACTTGACAAATATTGCTAATCTTGCGATTTTTAAAATTTATTTATTTATTTATTTTTATTTATGTTAAACTTTTACTCACCTTTCAACTATTTATATTTAAAATGACGGGAAGGAATTCTGGAACTCAAGAAAACGTGCGCCGATAATCTTTTCCCCCCTACGTCACATACAGTTTTTACTTTTTTTTTACTGAATAAATCTAAATCTACATTTGCAAGGTTTTTGCAATATTTTGAAATTTCTGATGTCTCTAACACATGCACTTTCCAAAAAACAAAACCTATCAACAATGTCTATGTATGCTTTACTTCCAAGTTCTATATTAGAAACCAGAGTGCCTCATTAGTAGGAATGTCTCTACTCTGACCTTTTCTCTACCCAGAAGTTCCTCATTACTACATCCACTCTGCAAATGCAAGAAGGAGCTACTTTTTATATGACGTCTTTTTGTATCATGATATTCGTTCCCAACTGATTTCGCTTTTTATTTGGACGGCTTATTTGTTTATATAGTCGTCAAAATCTTCTTTCTTCTCCCTAATTATTCTTCCCTATTATGACTTCAGCGTCTTAACTGCTATAGACAAATTTACTTGTTCACTTTGCAGTATACTTTCTGCATTACATCTACTGAGCATTTCATTCCACAATATTGTTAAAAAAACTGTTTTAAGTTTAACAAGTTTTTCCTCTAATCCTTAAGACGTGTCTCTGACGACTGATTTGTCACATAATTTCTTGCAGACTGAAGACATAATTTGATTACATTACATTCTTCACATAAAGCATTTATTGCATCTTCCTGCTCAGACGATCTAGTATCTGAAAGTTGACTCACCACTTTATGATGACCGAAATATGAACAAAGAATCTCCCAGCGGTGTGTTGACAATGAAAAGATGTAAAGATTTTGTAGCAAATCAAAGTAAATTGTCTCATCTAAAACACACTTGACAGCATGTACCGGCACTAAATTGGGTGAGTGTCTAGCACATAGTACATACTCAGCATTATTATTTAGTTTTTTATCTTCGCTCGTAGCCTTGAGCATCGCCCTGACATGTTTGCTGCGTTGTCGTAAGACTGACCCCTACAATTCAGGATATTTATGTTATTGGTTTTTAAGATGTGTGTCACAACTTCAGTAAGATGTTCTGCATTATGACTATGAATGAGAATAAACTGCAAAATCGTTTTATTTGGAACGGCGTCAATCACATATCTTACAATAAAAGTAAGTTTATCAATACGAGTCACATCCCGAGTGGAATCTATAGAAAAAACGTAGTATTTTGCCTTTTGAATTTCCGAAATGATTACGGAAGTAACTTCAGTCCCCATTTGTCTACGAACTCTCCACAAATGGTGACTGACACGTATGATGACATCCGTTCCCTGAATTACCATATTTCTTCATGTTTGTAAGAATGGGCCAAACTGTCTTATAAGTTCCAAAATAAACAAACAATTTCTATTTTACTGAACCAACTGTTTGGTCAGAACTTCTTAAAAGGAATCCTCTCGATGCTAAGAATTTAATTACTGCAGTAAATCTTTTCAACACCTCTTTCCAGTATTATCGCTCATTATTACATTGGGTGAGCAACTGTATATCTACTCGCCCGAATTATTATGCAATTTCTATGTTTTCGACTATTTTCATGTTCTGATTCAGCTTTCAGAGTGTTTCCGCTAAAGGAAATTTGGAGTGAGAAAATAAATTTGCACGCAAAACAATAAACTTTTCTCTTCGCAGGAATATATGACCCTTCTCTCTGTACAATTTCTTTATTTGGCAAGTGTCGCGAGAACATTGCTCGAGTAAGTCGTCTTTCTTCCATATTATATTTATATATATATATATATATATATATATATATATATATATATATATATATTCTTTATTCTGAAAAACCGAAGGTCCTTTTCTACCCAATCATCCCGTAAGATGTCATCAGTACGTGGCCAAAGACTGGGGTCTGATGTATAGTGACTGCTTTCTGAAATAATGGCGCTTACATAGTTTCCTGAAGCACAGTCTGTCACCTGTTCTTGAATATCTTCTTCAATGTACGTCATAAAATCTTTACGTTATACCACACTATTTGTTACTTACTGCTTGTTTCTGTATTTTTCTTCTGCGAACTCGAAGTTGATAGGTCAAGAATGTGGTTTATGAGTACATTATCATTTACAGTATTATCCTTTTTGTTGACAGTATAGTTGAAATAATTAGTTTCTGGATTCTCTTCATATTCGCATATTCATCAGTGGCGGTGAATGAGTTAAATTTAAGGATGTTGCAAAAGCAATGGTCGTAAGGGGGTGGGTCCAATATTTCCCGATTAATTAATGAGCACAATTATTAAAATTGTTTAAAAATAGTTCACCTTAAATTGAAATATATTTTTAACTTTTTTGTATTCCTATCGGAAAATTATACACAAGTGTGAAAACTTAAAACCACTAATAAAGAAAGAATACGAAAAATTCTCCATTCCAAGAAAACGATTATTAATGTTTCTTGAATGCGACATCCACGTGTGACAACACGCCACGAGCGCAAGGCGCGCTGCCGCTCCCGAATCGGGCTGAGGTCAGCGTCACATCCGTCGCCGGCGACAGGTCGGCCCAAGATCCGTATTCATGGATATGGATCTTGGTCGGTCCACGCGGCGCGTCCGGCATACCATATTTCTTTCAATGTATGCAACGACTGATAAGTGGATGTTGGGCGACTACTTTTGCGCGATGAAGGGGTCACTGACTGTTGCGACCTGACCAGAGAATTTGAGGAGAAAATTAATATTTATAATAATAATAATAATAATAATAATAATAATAATAATAATGAGCCCTGATCGGGGATAACCCCGAATATACTACAGCCGAACATAGCAGCACCCATCCATCTCCATTTACAGCTGCACCTGCCGCAAGTGCTTCCCAGAGAAGCAATCTATTGCTTCCAGAGACCAGTGCCGCAGGCAGGCAACGCACAAGGATGAAGTGGACTACAGAAATAAATACCTTCATCATGCGTGAATACTACACCACTACCAAAATGGAGACTGACACTACGGCCTACCGACAAAAGTTATATCAAAGATTTCTTCCCCGTTTCCCTGATTCTGAAGTTAGTGAGCAAAGAATAGCGGACGAGCGTCGAGCAATTGTTCAGAAAAATCTCCTCTCTGCACCAGTTTTGGAAGCAATCAAGGAAGACGTGAGAAAAATGCTTAACTCCTCAGAACCTAGTAATCTGAGGGCAGTGGAGATATCAGCTGTGCAAACTCAGGATGACAATGGGACAAGCATGTCAGAAAGTATGGATAAGAGTAGTGAAGAGGTGCCAATTCGCAATGAATTTGCAGTCGCACTTGCGGAATTTGAAGGAACTGACTCACTGAACCGCTATATCATTCCCAGACAAAATTGCTCGAAGAAATTAGCAAGAACAATCAGCGTCTTGATTGACAACGTACTGCCACAACATCTACAACAAAGACCATCATTCGAAAAAGTACACACAGCAATTTATCGTGCTGCGGTTGTGGCTTCAAGATGTAACGGTTCCAAGCTTATCAGCCGCGTAGCAACCGTAGCCCACAATGATCGAAGTGAAAAAAGAATACCACCTTGGGAAAGACGGCCTTGGGAAATCGTATAGAACGCACTAGGAGAGATATTGGGAGACTCACGCAATTTAAAAAAGGAAATAGCTCAGAAAAACTGAGAAGAAAGGTGAATAACATCCTTATCAGTACAAAAATACGTACGAAGCACGAGCCCTTGAATTCAACAATAACAGAACATCTTGACACCCTACGACAAAAGCTTTTGGCGTTAACAAAACGCCTTCGACGCTACAGGAGTTGCACTACAAGGAAGCAACAGAATACTCTTTTTAACAGAAACCAGAAAGCATTCTACAGGAAAATGTCAAAGAGCAAAGGGATTGCAAGTGATATGAAAGAGTCAAAGCTTCCCTCAAAGGCACAAATAGAGGACTTGTGGAAGCCTATCTGGTCATCTGCTGTGTCCCACAACCCAGATAGGACGTGGATTGAAATGGAATATGACAGACAACGAGATATCTCTCCAATGGGTGAACCAATCATCACCGTGGAAATTGTCCAAACAGCTTTGAACAAAGCACATAACTGGAAGGCACCAGGCAGTGATGGTCTGCACAATTATTGGTTCAAAAAATTTACCAGCACTCACCATCATATAGCTAATATAATTCAATATTTTCTTCACAACCCAGAAAATCTACCTTACTTCCTCACTGAAGGTAGAACGTTCTTGTTACCAAAGGAGGGTGACACTAAAGACCCCTCGAAGTACAGGCCTATAACCTGCCTTCAAACTTTCTACAGACTCATAACATCTTGTGTTTCACAAATGATGATGACACACACTGAGGAACAGAACATCTTAGCGAATGAACAGAAAGGATGTAGATCTGGATCTCAGGGATGCAAGGAGCATCTCATTAGACTTTGTAATTATGGGCAAGTGCTTGAATAACAAAGAAACTTATACGCATGCTACATAGATTACTCTAAAGCATTCGACACCGTGCCCCATTCTTGGCTCCTTCAAAGTTTGGATGTATACAAGGTCCACCCGTTTATCCAAAACTTCCTCAAAACCGCGATGAGTCGATGGAATACAAAACTGTATCTCTCTAATGGAAAACAATCCGTCCACATAGATACTATACACATCCACCGAGGGGTTTTCCAGGGTAACTCTTTAAGCCCTTTATTGTTCTGCTTAGTCTTGAATCCCCTGTCTACTCTATTAAATTCATCTAATTATGGCCTCGCTCTTAAAAAAGGGAACTCAACTAATCTTCGTGTCACACATCTTCTTTACATGGCTGACCTGAAGCTCTATGCAGACACTGAGAGTCATATGCGGCAACTAATAAACGTGACGGAGAAGTTCACGGACGACATCAAGATGAAATTCGGTTTGGATAAGTGCAGGAGAGTGAATATCATTCGGGGTCATATGCAAGTTATAAATTTGGAAACTGATAATGCACCAAAGATTACCTTCATGGAACCCCATGAAACTTACAAATACTTGGGTTTCCAACAGTCACTCCGAATCAAACACACTGTTACTAAGAACACACTAACAACTGAAGTGTGTAAACGATTGCATGGACTCTTAAAAGCTCAACTCTCTGCTAGAAACCTTGTGCAGGCCATCAATTCATTTGTTATTCCAATTCTGACATACTCCTTTGGCGTTATTAAATGGAGCAATACCGACCTCGACAACCTCCAGAGGACAATTCGAACCGCTATGACTCAACACCGAAAACATCATCCACATTCAAGTACTGAGCGTTTTACCCTCCCAAGGTCGCAAAGAGGGCGAGGTGTTGTAGATCTCATACATCTACACAGCTTTCAAATTGCTTCACTCAGAAGATACTTCTTGGAACATTGTGGGAGAGTTCAGCAAGCAGTGAGCGCAGTTGATAATAACTATAGTCCTCTGAACTTGAAAAAGCTTGATCTGCCTGTTCAGCCAATCACTGAAACAAAAGAGAAACACACTGAAGGCACTGCATGGAAAGTACCCTCACGAACTGAGTAAACCAGAAGTCGACATCTCTGCGGAGCACGCATGGCTCCAGCACGGGGATCTCTTTCCGGAGACAGAAGCCTTCATGATAGCTATCCAGGACTAAGT
Source organism: Gryllus longicercus (assembly GCA_038098605.1). NCBI lineage: Eukaryota > Metazoa > Arthropoda > Insecta > Orthoptera > Gryllidae > Gryllus > Gryllus longicercus. Next base: position 240,770 of record JAZDUA010000547.1, read on the forward strand.
GGTGCCAACATTGAACTACAGAAAACACATTCTGAGAGATTCTACCATTCATTCCGACTCGTGTAGAAGATGTGAGGCTGCAAGCGAAACTATCCAACACGTGACAAGTGGATGTAGCAGCCACGCACAGTTGGAATACAAAAAGGGGCATGATGAAGTGGCAAAGCAGGTCCACCAATTATTGGCATTGAGAACGGACTCACTCGCCACTTCCGTGCCGTATTATAAATATGTGCCTCAGAATGTGCTTGAAAGTAGTGAGCACACACTCTACAGGGATCGCTCCATTATCACAGGCAGACACGTCGACAGCAATAGACCCGATATAACGTACATTGATAGAAACCATCAGCAGGTTTTCCTTATCGATATATCAATACCCAATACCCACAACATATCGGGAAAATATCAAGAGAAGATCCAGGAGTATACCGATCTCGTCCATGAAGTCGCATCTCAGTGGAACTTCAGTAAAGTGACTACTGTGCCTATAATAATATCAGCTGCATGTGTGATCCCGAAAATGACACTTCGGGCACTGGCGTGTCTTCACTTGGATGCCAGGATTGTATATAATATGCAAACGTCAGTAATTTTGAATACATGCCGTATTGTCAGAAGCCATCTGAACCTTCAGTAAAGCAACCACACAACTGGTCATCATTCCTGTGTGGTTGACATACCGATCAGTAGATACTGTGAATAATGAAAGATAATAATAATAATAATAATAATAATAATAATAATAATAATAATAACCAATCTTGAAAAATTATGCTTTAATTTCTCATTTATTGCTTTATATCACTTTTTAACTTGACTTTTTTATCCACTTTATTGTTGAAAATAATCGTTCAGCTTGTGAAGAAGTCATTGGAGTAGTGAGAAGAATTCGATGACGTTTGCAGACTTGTGGAAAAATTTCTTCCGACATTTCATTTCGCAGCATTACTTGAAATAATGGTACCGCTCATGTTGGATTTCTAAATTAGCTTCTTTTGAACATTCCTTGCATCAGTGTTCTGTACTGAATTTGATGTTTATTTTTAAAGCACCGACAATGATACTAACAAAATCCACTAACCCTCGATATACCCCAGGGTTTTCGAATTGTTCACTTTCGTCGGCCCCTCACAATGCAAGCTGAGCTTGCGCACCACAAAATTAGACATAGTTTATAAGTGTTTAGAATATGTCTGTTGTTGCGCACTTCATCGTTTTACACTGAGATACTGTCGCTAAGCAAAATCACAATATTCAAGTAAAGCCAGTTCAACAGTACTGTTTTAATGGAGATGTGTCTCTTGGTGTTTTTTAAGTTTCTCACTCAGATTGTTCATGTCATTAAAACTGGTCTTCGTCCACACATTTTCCTCCTTGCTAAATAAGATGCAACGAAAACAAAATGGTGCATTTTTTCCCTCACACTTACGTAGTCAATTACGTGTCGAATAAATATTAGCATTGAATCGTCGACGAAACTTTTGTTTTGCTGATTTCACAGTGGGGTCAGTTTCCAGAACAGGCTGATCCGGACCAAGCTTCTTGATTGAAATAATTGAACAACAGGATGCACGGACACTAAAATTAAAATATTATTCGAACCCGAGATGTAAAACATTTCCACACTGATTTCAAGTCGGCCCCCACCATCCACATCAGATGCAAAACTTCGGAGAATCGCATCGGGAACACTGTTTTACTAACGGCGCGACGGAGACTTCGTCTCGGAGTTGGGTGACGCGATAGCCTGTCAAGTGCTGCGCTAACCGGAGTTCACGGATTAAGTGTGCACGTGATCCGATGAAAGCGCCCTATGAAAACTCAGAAGCGACGTCACGTGGTACCCAATTGCCCTTATAAGAAGAGGAGCAGAAGAAGTCATACTATTAATGAGATTGTGATAACGAAGTGTATATTCCATTTTGTTCAATTTTTTGGATGTTGCTTGAACTTGTGAACCTGATATTCATATCTCAAGTTATCCGCCTGCCCTTTCCCGTAAGGCGCTGCGTGCCCAATACTCACTCTACATTTCCCCTTCCTGCCACAAGTGGCACTCTTCCCGTGATAACACACATCGCAGCTAGGAGCCGAGATCTGAGCACTCACGCTTTTTTGAAGCCAATTGGGCTGGCATTATTATTTCAGAGCTAGCGGCAGGTTAACGCATTGACCAATGAGATAAATGTTAACTTAACTCCGAGATTTGAACGTGTTGAAATGTACAAAAATTAAAATGCAAATGTTTAACGTTGGTACCGATGATACTCTTTTGTTTTATGTTATGTTTTGTATGTTGGTACTAGCTAGAAATAAAATAATACACGGCTATTTCGTTGTATGTAAAACGTGTTTAATAACTATGTTGTCTTTATAATATTGTGCAATCAGATAGTAGAAAACCTAAATTCCAAAACAGGTTATGGGTCCAGTCAGCGACAAATGCCTCTGGTCATACTGTTTAAAATATTCTACAATATATATTAAAAACGCATGTTAAGAATTCGCTACAAGTGGTTCCAGAACAAGAAGAATCATGGTGACAGAAGATACTGAATTGAACAATGTGAAAAAACTTAAGAACTCCGACTCATTCCAGTTTTGGGACTTTGAGATACAGATTTTGTGCAAAGAAAAGCAGCTAGGGGAAGTTGTGTCTGGTGCTAAACTGTTATGCGAGTGTGGCAGTGATGAACATAAACAAAAAACGAGACATACCGAGGATGCCAAGGCACAGTATTGTATTGTAAGAACCATTGATAAAATGGTAAAAAAAATCTTGGCATGTGGCACTTCAAAAGAAATGTATGACACTCTGAAAACAATATACACAAGAGATACTGCCCAGCTTAAACAACAGTTGCTGATGGACTTCCATGGGCTCAAGTATGATGAAACCAAAGATATAACAATTTAAAAAAGACATGTCTGATGAAATAGTTATGGCAAAAATTATTTACTCCTTACCAGAACAATATATATATATATATATATATATATATATATATATATATATATATATATATATATATATATATATATATATTTCCAGTGCATGGGAATTGATCCTCACTTCAGACAAGTTCATTGATGATCTTGTAGCAAGACTCTGTGTTGAAGAGTACCCGTCAGAAACTAATAAGAAAGAACCAAATGCTGCTTTTGTTGCTCTAAAGAAGACTTCAAATGCAAATCCCCAAAATTCGAAACCAAAGCCAAAGTCATCTTGTAGTTTCCCTTTTTATAAACATTCTGCATGTGTAATGTTTGTCTGCCAGTCTTCAATGAATTAATCAGTAACTTCCCTGACAAACACACTTCAACACTTTGTATAAACAAATTTACTGTAACTGCAAATTTAATCCCAACTTTTCAAAACTAGGTAATGGATTCACACACACACATACATTCGTGTTCCGGACAATGCTAAACCTGTAATGAATCAAAATTATATGTTAAAATTAAATGAATAATAACCTCATTTTACCGCTTACCTATGATTATAAATGGACATTTTCATAGGAAGAAATTCTGCCTGCAGCAGATACTCAACTTTTAATTACGTCCTTTGTAAACTTAAAATATGTGAACATTTTTTTCCGGCATACTTTCCATTGAAGAGACACAATTTCACACTCAGAACTGTAGAGCACCACAGAGCCCGCGCCCCACAATCTCTCGAGTACATTATACACGACTGTGGTGACCACAGTGTGTTCCCGCCAAAGAAGGTTGGGCAACATCACCATACTAAAGGTCTGTTTCACCGGTTCCTGATAAAGTGTCTGATAGTCTATCCAGAAGTTATCTTACTGATATGTTAAAAATTTGTGTTTTACGAGTGACTGATAAATCTATCCAGTTGTTAAAGTATCCGGAAAATAACCTGGAGGTTCGAGAGGTTGTTAAATGTTTATCTGGTAGATAACTCCAAAATAACAGAATTTGGGCGTGTTTCACCGGTGCCTGGTAAAGTTCCTAATACTAATTCGACAGATATTTTATCCGTCAGATAAAAGTGCCTGTTATTTATTTTCGTTTCACTAAGGTCTTTCTTGTTTAAATATCTGACAAATATCTTTCTGATAAATAATCTGGCTTATTGCTCTGTCACTAGCGGCAATGCCGCATTTTCAAATCAAACGCGCTCTGTGCGCGCGAATTCGAACGTGTTTTGGTAATGGCAGTGTCAGGCGTTTTGCTTGATTCGTTGTTATTTAGTGTTGCAGATTACTTCGGCGTGAGCTGTCTGCGAGTTCGGTGTAAAAGTTTGTTTTATTGCGCCGTACTTTGTGTGTAGGAGTTTCAAAATGGAAAAGGGAATGAAGCGAGAACGAGGAGTTAATTTTACACGTGAGGAAACAAACATATCCCTCTCTCATATATAAATCTCAAATCCCATGCCCTCGGGGTTCACAAATGCGTTCTGGCGGGAACCACCGAGAAAGTAATGTGAATTAATAGGGTGGTTGTAGGCCCCACGTACGTCCCAATCTCAATGGGTTGGTAAGTATTGACAATTAACCACCGGTACGTCACATAAGATGATTTTTGACACAATGTATACATCAATCGTCACAACTGGAAAACACGTTACCATAGGTTTATGGTTGAGAGAGAGATGATCATTTTTTTCTTAGGACTTTCACGTACTACCACAGTCTTTCATATTTTAAAATATCAAGTATAATGTTCTTTAGTGATATTCATAAGAATTATCTGCTAATAAAGTTGTAGGGCAATAAAAACATTTTCAAAGCAGATGTTCTGCGGAAGATACATTGCCATATCAAAACGCGGCGCCCATCTTCACTTTGTTCTGAGAGTCTGTAATTATATCTGAAAATATTATGTTATTCTTGAACGTCTGATCGATATTATTAGTAAATATTGCTGAATATGTTTCAATGGACAATGTATTAAAATTGTTTTCATTTTATTTACATTACAATTTTATGTTCTAATAGGATACAAATTAAGACTACCGCCTTCTATCGCAGTTTTTCAGTGTTTAAAAAAATAATTATTATATTTTTATGAAAATCCGTAACAATATCTACGAATACAGTTTTAAACAAAAAATAATATAACAAGATTTTTATCGGAAAACGAGCGCATGGAAACTTCGCAAAAGGTGCAAAGCTTTAATACAATAGTGCTAAATCTTTAATATAATATCATTGGTTATAATAAATTTAGTAATTTATTCTTCCAAACATTTTGGTTTTTGAAACGGAACTCAAAATTTCATTTTTTCCTGGCATAACCAAAGTTTTTACGTCCGTCAGCGCCACTGTGTGCTACAGACATATCCAATGAATACTGAATGAAATTAATGAATATTCTGAATACTTACGAATGGTATTGCAAATAATGTAAACAAAATATAAATCTTAAATATTATTTTTAAAACCATTAGATTTTATTGAAGAACTACACTTGAAAGGATATTCTTTTCAAGTGTATTTGAAACCTAATTTCAAATATCAGTTTCCTGATTATAAACAAATTAAAACATTAGGCAAAACAAAAAAACATTAATATATTACTAAGAGTACATGGTTATATAATATATAATTTTAAAAATAGAATTAAAATTTTTAAAACTGAAAGAAAGAAAAGAGGGCGGGGGGTTACATAATTAAATATTATAGTACTTTTGTGAATCTACGCAAGAAATTGAATGAAATGGAATTGAATATATACAATTTTGTAACAGAAAACATGAAATGTAAGTTGACGGTTTCTATCTAGCCACAAAACGACTACGTGGGTTCAGGTGGGCCAAAGAGATTAAGTACCGGTCTGTGGAATAGAGGAGGAGGAGAAGGAAGGCCGGGTGCGGTGCATTGTCTATTGCACCGCCTTGGAAGAGCACTTGCTAGCGGCCAGTACGAAATCTCCTGGACTATAGTGAAGCCGTTGTTCGTGTCTACTTTCTTAATAACAAATAAATTGAAGGAAAACGTGTGATAAGTCAAATACTCCAAAATATATTGCAGAAATACATCCTGATCTATCAATTGTCGACTTTTATTATCATCCGAATGAGATAAGTAGGCAGACAAATAATATTTTGTAGAATATATCTGTCAAATGATTTATAAATTAATTTTCTAATGTATTATTATCCCTATTTGATACAATTTAAAAAATGTAAATGTTGCATCAGATTCGAATTCAGTGACCCCGAAAATCCATCTAGATCATCTCGAATAATACTGACTGAGACATTTATCTTTATTATTATTATTATTATTATTATTATTATTATTATTATTATTATTATTATTATTATTATTATTATTATTATTATTATTATTATTATTATTACTTTTATTATTAGTAATATTATCATTACTTTTATTATTATTGTCATAATTATTATCGTCATGGCCTGTATACAGTGAAGTGATGTGAAGTGTAGTGTAGTGAAGGGGAGTGCAGTGTAGTGTAGTGTAGTGTAGTGAAGTGTTATGTAAACTAGAAGTGAATTTAGAGTTAGCTAGAAATAAATTGGAACTATTATATCGACCCCCTAATTCTAATAGTAAACCCAATTGTAAATGTTGAAAATGTTTAGTAATTCTAATTTTAATTGTTATCATGTTTGCCACCGAGCATTAGCTCAAAGCGAACTTTAATAATAATAATAATAATAATAATAATAATAATAATAATAATAATAATAATAATAATAATAATAATAATAATAATAATAATAATAAATCTATCTAACCCATAGATAAGATTGGCGATTGGATATTAGCGATTGGCACTTTATTTGACTTTTGGCCGACTTCTCGGGCTTTTTCCCCGGTGTGGAATGGTACAGCAGACAGACAGATGCGAGTGAGATGCATGTTTGCGGCGGCGATCGTATAACGGTTAGCGTATCGGATTGTTATACCCAACTTCGCGGGTTCAAACCCGATCGAAATCGTGGATTTAAGGGCCAAAAAATCCTTCGTACGCCGGTCCCTTGTTAGTAGATTTACTGCATGTAAAAGATGCTCAGCCTAAATTAAGCCTCTGAGCTAAATTCAAATCGGCTGTTCCGTCGCCCCAAGAAATGCCTCCGCCAGTTGGTGGTAATAACAGCGTAATGGAATTTGTGTGGTCAAACGGTAGAGCAGGCGTCATGGCCAGAGTCTCGCCACGAAAAATAAAGCATCAATTCAATTCAATTGATGTTGTGGGGTGACATTGTGTTTGACTTGACTTGAATTGACATACAAGTGTCTATTATTTGGTGTACACTGTTAACTTGTAAATTAACCAAACAGTTCGAAATTATATGCTTCTCTGAATAAATCCGATCCCACGTGTATAAAAATATTATTCTACGAAATTTATTAAGAACCCTCCATTTTGTAGTTGCTAAAGCCGCGAGATATTAGGTTCGCCTCAATTTGTACCCGTTGCATAAAATAAATTTTCGTCGACGAGGATGAGGGAAAGAAAAATAACGCCAATCATCAGGCAACTATAGAGATGTCCAGAACATGTGACTTTTAGAGCTTCTGAGGGCAGAACCATCGCCTCTGTGTTGCAAGTGGCACATGCTATATACAACAAGCTAATGATTAAAATATTCATAATGAAAGCTTTAGTGTGTTGCTGCCACAACTTGCTTGCAGGCTTTCGCCTTTTTCAACACGTCTGCTGCCGCCTCGTTGCCCCCACATTGCTCCCGAAGGCTGCTGTCGGAAGTGTTGATTTATTTTACTTCTTCGATATCGTTCTTCGTTGGACGTTTTTCTCTGCCTATAATTGTTTTCAAATCGTTTTTTATTTTGGGTAGGTACCTTTTCTTGCAGTGAGATGTTATTTTTTGTTTAAAATAAAATGGTATTTTCACGATAACCAAGTTGTGTGCGGTAGTGTACTGTGGCCAAAAATGTGGTGGGAGAGACAGAAAGCTTTTTTAGATTCCCATAAATCAGGAATGAGAAATTATAACACCCTGGGAACAAAGAGAAAGAAAGGGGATTTCTGCTTTGAAGCGATAAAAAAAATATGGTTATTGCAAGTCAACAGTGGCCACTTTCAGATATCGCCAACCTCGTAATTCACAGTTCAAAACATCAACAAATCACAAAAACATTCAAATTCAACGTCTAAACATCTAAATATTTTCCTGGCACTCTCAAATGTTTCACCCGTGGCAGCCGGTATCACAACAAACTGGAGGTTGCAGCACATCGAATGACGAAAATGTAATTCCCAAAATTTAGAACGCTAATATATAATAAAAACTTAAATAATTCAATTCATATTAAAGTTAAGTTTAATGAAAGTCTTTCTTCAAACATTTCTTATATTATTTGAATGTGTAGTGTCTGTGCCAGGTATATTCATTTTCCGCGCGCGTGGTCTTGACTTTAATCTCCAATGGGCCATTGAGTGTTTGTATTAGACAATTGACGGTATTATAATTCACACAAATCGAAAAATAACTTGGTTTTCCAAATATGGTGATCGCACTCCAGCACTTTGCAACAGGCATGATTGTTTGATCACGTTTTACACAAATAAAATTATTTTATTTCGAAAATGTCACTACCTTAGTATATATTGGAATAACGTTTTACACACACACACACACACACACACACATTCGTGTTCAAAACAACACACGCAGACTGTCACAGTTGTGATGGGATTCGGTAGTACTCAGATGTTTGTAGATGTGAGAGAAAAGGATCTCCTACAACGGTCAACTTTACACAAAGGACTCATCGAAATCCTAACATCGAATGAAAATAAATTCACCAAACATCATAATTAACGTGTTCAATACTGTCAATAATTGAATCAACTTCTGTATTTTCAATAAAATGCGATATTCATAAAATTAAGTAGCAGCTAGTCAGACGAAAATAGAAAATTGGTATTCATTGCCCTCCATGTTGAATGGAAAGCAAGAAGTGTTGAGAAAGATTTTGAAAGTGCATAAAGTGAGAATTTTTAACGAAACGTAACGCGATGACGGCGTAATTGAAATAAAAGATGTAATTTTTTTAATGTTTCATATATTTGTTTCAATGACTTGTAACAATGTGGTTGTAATTGGTTGCATTTAAAATTACCGCTTAAATTGTGACACCTGAAACTCATTGGCTGAAGTTACGCCTAACTCATTGGCTACGATGCCCAAGAGGCCCCCTCGGGCATGGTCGTACACGTACTGTAATTCCTTGCTTTTCTTGCGCTGAGCTTCCAGAGATTAAACTACTTTTCCAATTTAATTATAGTATCTTGTAACATATCAACAGCTGTGACGTTCGGTTATCTAATCGAGAGCTTCAATATCAAAAATTTAACTTCAATAACAAAAATTTAACGGAGCTTCTGATTGGATAACCGAATCCAGTCGGTTGTCCGTCAGAAGTCACTACACTGAAATTGGACTGTAGAGTAGAAAAATTTAATGAGGTATAGTTGAGTTTTTACTTTTTGGCGCATGAGAGCCTTCCTCACTGCATTTTGCGTATTTCTCCGTTTTGCCGCTACATGTTGCATGATTGACAGCACTGTTCAACAGAGCTGTTCAACACGGTCGCGATATCCTCTGTGGTCGCGATATTTTTCGTGACCCCGGCATATCTACCCCCACTCTTTCACTAATATTAGTTGAATTCGGAATAAATGATAGCCACGAGTTTTGTTGACAAACTCTGATAACCAGAAGTGTTTGCTCTCGTCTAATAGAAAAAAGTTTGCATCGAAAAACGAGCTACAGATTTCATATAATAGCCTTGACAATAAAATAATCAGACCTCCTACTCCCCTCGCATCTAGCGAAATGAAGGCTCAAGAAAACGTGCGTGGATAATGCCGGCAGAGAGTATATTACAGAGTCGGCAGTCAATGTTAAACGGAAAGCCCTTATTTTCGTGGAGGGGAGAAATTCGAACCTCCCACCCCAACAGAAACAACGAATGAGAAAGAGGCAGCCATATTGTGTCCCCGCCAGCCAATAAGCGTCGAAAGGCAGTAAACCAATTGAAATGGAGGACGGACGTGAACCGGGCTATTTGAAATTACATTATTTAGTAAATTTTCAATATGGCGGACATGGTTATGTACTAAATAAAATGTATTTGACATAAAAATGAATGCCCACGGTAATGTAGAAGTCAGTAATTCTTAAAGGATATGTAATTGTGAGGAAGTGAAGTAAATTGTAATGATAGGAAGTGAAAATTAAAAAAGGTATTTTACATAAATAATATTTATTTGTAAAATTGGTACATATACAAAAAAATAACAATGTGCATGAAAAAATCCATTTATGTGAAACAAAGGAACAAATCATGGCCAAACATCATTTGTGATACTATCATTATACTAAATATCACTGCTGCTAAACAAAACAAAAATAAAAATAAATTTGGCACAAATACAACATACGCCCATGCATGACAAGTCAGTATAAATTTATAAATTTATATATATATATATATATATATATATATATATATATATATATATATATATATATATATGAGCATACAATACACAATAGAGATATTTCTAAAAATTGAATATAAGACATAAATTAAATTTAAAATTCAATTCTTGTATTAAATACAATATCATGGAAAGGTAATTAACTTTATACATGGTAGTGTAAGAAGACTTAATTTAAATATCAATAATAATAATAATAATAAAAGAAATTCGTCATAGATTCGTGCCTAGGCTGGGTCAGTCCTTTATATCCAACAACCAGTTTAGGGGGTTTGAAAATGTGCAACAGAAAATGCAAAAATTATTAGTACTAGTTTATATTGATGTAGATACATGTTATATAACTAAATATAAAAATACAAAAACTTACTTAAAATTATACGATTCCTAAAACAAATCTCAAAAATAGTCATGTTGCATTTGTGAAAATGTATAGAAAGTAATATAAATTTCCTAGTAACAATCCCAAACTATTATCCAATGAGCTATGTATATAGTACACAAGGCAAACATGTAAGAAAAATAGTAAGAATTAAAAATTAACAGCCATAACATGAGACAGTTATCCTGCAAAATGATCTTTTTATTATATAAAACACAAAAACATCTTCAATTTTGGACATATCGTGTGTAGGAAAGTGAAGCTCACCAAGTTGATTCAAGTATGTTTCTGATTTATTTACATTGCTATGAAAAATTTCTTCTATTCTTTTGATTAATGAAATACTGGAGTCCTGCAGTTTGGATGTATTCAATTAGTGATAATGCACAAGAAAAAATTCATCATAGAATGTGTTCGAAAAAGAGATATATCACACATATGTCACACATGTTTGTGTTATATATATGCATAATTCTGTGTTAGAAATATTGTTATATGAAAAGCGTTTAATGAAAGTAAACTACCTGGACTCTTCAAAATTCGGTATTTATGGCTGTCTGTTTATATCAGTTACATCCATTACTTAACTCACATATTCTCATCTCCATTTAAATATGACTTATATAAATTATTAAAATGTTGTTTTTAGGGATGACATTGGAGTAATGTAAATCACTTATGAAAACTACCCTTCAACTGCAAGCGCACTGTATACTCTCTGAACCGCACCTACTGAACCAACACTTTGTGAGATTAAAAGTTGGCGTTCCAGCTCTTGTAGCTGATAGAAAAATGTATTATACCACGCAAAAGTGAAGTATTTTAGAATCTGTCAAAAAATCATCTATTGATCTGAACAGGCCATAATGTAGTTCTGAGTTGATAAACAACACTGTACATATTATGGTGTCACTTGAAATCCAAATTTATTGCACTGCAATACCAAGTGATTATCAAAATTGACAGTATTATATTTCATGTCATCAGTGTTTTTTTCCTCATATATGCAACATAGAGCAAGCACACATTTTCTTGGAAACATAGTGTAGAGAAATTAATATAATGCTGCCAAAATGCAGCTGATTAATAAAAATAAACAAAAGAAATCTTCAAAATTTCGACACTATCTGAATTGAACTTGTAGTCTAATAGTATTTCTCATTCACCTAATATATTGAATTGAATTAATACATTATGTTACGTGGCAAGACTCAGGCCACCAGGCCCGCTCTTCCATCTGACCATACTAATTTTGCTACACTCCTTTCACCAACTAACAGAGAAAAAGGAGGTATACATATTGTACACGTGATGTAGAGGAAGCTATGTAATATATTTTCTTAGACACGTAGTTTCAAGAAAGAAATGAAATGCTGCAAAAATTTGATATCTGAATAATAATAATAATAATAATAATAATAATAATAAATAGAAACAAAGAAAAGAGACAAAATACAACTCAATATATACATACAGTTAAGAAGAATAGAATGAAAATAAATGAAAATATGTAAAAATAAATATACTAATATATACATACATTAAACCATCAATATATACAAAATACTTTAGAATAAAAATAATACATTTAGACCATAAATTCATAAATATATACAATGCAGGTTAAAAAAATAGACTTCTAGAAAGCGCGAAGTTCATCAATAAGAGTGCAGTTCACTCTCCGGCAGTGAGCTCTTATTATCAAGCGGGTCAAAGTAAGTATCATGACCACAGTCATGTCATTTGCATGATCTGGAGCAGATGTCGGATGGTCGGAGAAGCAAATTCCCCTTCCACAGGTTGTGTTCTCTCCCCTCCAGCCGGAGGGGAAGAGTCTGTAATACCAAACAATGTGTTATTGACTTAAAAAAGGAATCGTGCATTCACTAAAAATGTGAAAAAAATGTTTTTGTACTCACCAGCACATGGGAAGGGGTGAGAAGCAAATTCCCCTTCCACAGGTTGTGTTCTCTCCCCTCCAGCCGGAGGGGAAGAGTCTGTAATACCAAACAATGTGTTATTGACTTAAAAAAGGAATCGTGCATTCACTAAAAATGTGAAAAAAATGTTTTTGTACTCACCAGGAAATGCGACGACATTGGAAGAAATGTTGACTGTCACATTCAGAGAAGGTGGAGCTGGCCCTGCAAATCAAAGAGACATGGGTCTTTGATATGAGTACAAACTGTAATTGGAAAAATGTCTTATTTCTTTTAATAGAGGCTAAAAACGTAACTTACGCCTGCCTGGTGGTAAGCCTTCTAAGAATGTTCTGAGTGCTTCTTCTTGCAATTCAGGGCGCACATCACTGAATAGGACAGGTACTGCATTCCACCCTGCTCTTCCTGCAGCAGTCAACATTCTAGGCGTGAAATGTTCCACGCATACAAACGTACTGCTTATCAATGTTTGCAATGGGCAAACAGCCAATGTTGGGTCTCCAATTGCCATCAACCAATTCATACACCTATATTATATAATAATGTTTGTATTACATAATAAGAAACAAGATAAGTATGAGATTTAAGGTTGTTGGTATAAAAATGACTACAAAAAAATTAGGGGAATAATATTACATTAATAGAGAAGAAGAGAGGTATAAGTTTAATAGAGAATTAACTTTGGTTAGAGTTTTGCTTGCATTTTAGTAGTTAGTAGTAGTTAAACATTAATAAATTGTTTGTTAACAATTGTTAAAACTAGGCAGTTAGGTTATGTTAGCAAAATTAGATGTTTTTTATATAATAGCCACAGCTTATTTGTAAATATACAAAAAATATACATTATTCGAATAATGTTAAACCATTCGTAAGAATCATGCCATATATTTAATTTCACTTACCGTCCAGGATCACTTGGAAAATAAAATAATTTTGACTTTTCCGCATTTGCCCGTTTGGTATTGTGGCAATTGGGTACCCAACAACGCCTATATTTCGGCATTTTTTTGGCAAAAAATGTCTCTAACAACCAAAAATGTCTCTATTCGACAATCGTGCAGAGAACGCGAATGGCACAAACAGAAATCGTTGTTCAACGAACAAATCCACAAAATCACACTTTGTTTTTAAAATTAGTTCGCAAAAGCCCCTGTACAGCGCTACTTGCCAGGGTGGCAGACAATGGCGGACTTACCTCCCCTCTCACCGTCTCCACCGCCACTCTCCTGTCCCTCCCACCACTACTTTCAAATAAGGACGTTTTACCACCTATAAAGTAACACCCCCCTATGCCGGTACGACCGAGAAAGACGCGAAATACCGTGAGATATTCCATCGTGAAGACAGGCCCTCACGCGCCAAGAAACAAAAATCCCAAGTGTAGCGGTAAGGCGCGTTTTCACAAAGATCTGTCATGGACACCAGCGGGCACAGTGGGCGGTAGTTTGCTGGAGTTGATGTAGCGTAGTGTTTAAACGTACGTACATTACTGGCCGATTTAAGTCGCCAAAAAATATCGTTTTAGATCAATTGCCTTTCCAGCTTTTTTCCCATCGGTCACTGACACTCGTCACTCTTCAATTAACGCGTCACCAGCAAAGTTTCCAAAATTTCTTGTTTTTGTGTGTGACGTAAACTGGTTACTGGCAAGTTTAATGTCAGAAACTCACATACCAGAGAAAATCATTCAAGGATATGAACACCAAAAACATTCGGCAGTCTAATGCAATTAAATCTACATTGTGAGCAGTCAGCTCGATCCGCAAACTTTGTTTCTAATGTTTGTTACTTATTTACAGAAAAAAATGGGACTTTTAAAAAATCTCGCTGTCTCAGGAGCAGTACTAACCTTAATCTTTGCAGTTGCCATTGGAGTGGGCTGGCATTTTCTGTCACTGCCCACAGTCCCTCCAACACTTCCAGTACAGTATTGGGGGCCTAATGAAGCCAAGCCAGACAATCCTGCAATTATCTCTTTCAAAATTAATATTTCCAGTGATGTAAGAACATAGGTTTAATATAAGTCATTAAACAATCGTATTACAAGGATTGAATATGAAATGTTCAATTTCATTTTTTCTTTGTACAGATAATTGAAGATCTGCATGACCGACTGGAACGTCTTCCACCTTTCACTCCGCCTTTAGAAGGTGCCAATTTCCGATATGGCTTTAATACAGACTATCTACAAAAGGTTGTGCAGTTTTGGCTTAAAGAGTACAAATGGAAGGAGCGTGAAGCTTTCCTTAACAAACTGCCTCATTTTAGAACACAAGTTTCTGGTCTCGATATTCACTTTATTCGTGTGAAACCCTCCAAAGTTCCTGAGGGTGTCAAAGTTGTTCCCTTATTAATGATGCATGGTTGGCCAAGCTCTGTTCGAGACTTCTATGAAATTGTTCCTCTTTTAACTACTCCACGGGCTCAAGAAAATTTTGTGTTTGAAGTGGTCATACCATCACTTCCGGGACATGGATTCTCTGATGGTGCATCTAAGCAAGGACTTGGGGCAGCTCAAATTGCTGTAGTAATGAAATCTTTAATGGATAGACTAGGCTTCAAGAAGTTTTACATTCAAGGAGGAGACTGGGGAGCTATTATTGCATCTCATATGGGAGTATTATTTCCAGACAAGTTAGTATTTTTCTCTGTTAATTTTTAGTTTAACTTTTAGTTTTCACTTAAAGTAGCTCACAATGCAAAAAATTAGAAGTACAAAACGTTTTTCCTATGATTAAAATATTTGCTAGAAAGTAATGAAATGTCATAAGAAGGTGTTTGTCAACTAGGAAAACAATTAAACAAATTCACAAGATAATAAAATATTGGATTTATGTATATACATATAAAATGAGGAGGAAGAAGCAAATGCTTCTAATAAAAAAGTAGAGAAATTAATAAAATTAAATTTAGTATAAACATTTCTAATCAATGTTTGCGAATTGTATAGTAAATGTTTTATGTTAATCTGCGTACAGAAGTTTTTACTTCTCTGTTTCAATTGCAGTGTCCTGGGTATCCATTCTAACATGTGCTTCTCTAACTCAGCACTTACAATTCTTAAGGAAATGATTAGTCATTTATGGCCATCTTTATTTTACAATGAAAATGAGATTCCTCATTTAAGAAGTTTTGGAGAAAGATTGCCTTTTATTCTTGAGGAAACTGGATATATGCATCTTCAGGCTACAAAACCAGACACTATTGGTGAGTTGGACACATTCTATCAGGATGTTTTTTCAATAGAAACATTTCCGTAATTTTTGCATACGATCATTAGTTGAAGTTGGTATTTTCAATTTCAGGAACTGCATTGAGTGATTCTCCAGCTGGTCTTGCAGCATATATTTTAGAAAAATTTTCAACTTGGACTAATCCTGACTGGCGTTTTTTACCTGATGGTGGTCTTACCCAGAAGTATACTCTAACCAATCTGCTAGATAATGTTATGATTTACTGGGTAACAGATACAATGACGTCTTCAATGAGACTCTACAGTGAAACATTCAGCAGAGCACAACTCTCTATGGATTTGGACAGGTTGGTTTTACTATCTTCCAAGTGGGACAATTAAATTTTACATCTAAGAAAAACCTTATCACCTTTGAAAAGAGAAATTGTGAAACACTTATCATGGAATGTAGGTTAGGAATGCTAAAATATAAACTTGTCTTTTCAGGGTCCAGTGTTTAGTACCAACAGCTTGTGCTATCTTTCCTAATACACTGAGAATTCAGTACCAACCTGCATTCTTATTGAGAGATAAATTCCCTAACCTTGTTCAAGTCTCTAACATTCAACGAGGAGGACACTTTCCTGCTTTCGAAGAACCAAGTCTTCTATCTGATGATATTTGGAGTGCAGTTGGTAAAATGATGAAGCTTCCCGACCATTAGTCAAAATAAAATTTCACAACAATGTCTGACTGAGTAGTAGTGTGCTTGATACTATTTTTGTATGGAATTGTAAAAATGAATGTATCCAATAAAAGCACTAAGAAAAACATGTTGATATGTTCAGTTTTTTCAAATCAATCATATTTGTATCCTTTTCATTATTACTTCCTTTATATCAATTCAAAAAGCTGAAAATCATAAAAAATCTGTTTTTAGACCCACCATTTCGTGTATGGTATTTTTTCCTTTCTCTTCCTTTGTGATTACATTTCAATTGCATTCCTGATAACTGCACAGCAAAAAATTAAGAATTTTTTAGATCTTGGTACGAGTTCAAATATTCTGCAAATTTATTTTTAGAGTCCCCTCATCAGTGCCTCATGATTAGCACGCTAGCTTTCTATGCTGCAACCCTAAGTTTGTTTCCCAGATGGGGGCAAAAATTAAAACTTGCTTTTCACTTGTGTATCAGTCATGTTTCATTGCCGATTTTTTAAAATTTTATCTTTATATATGTACATCAATTTATTTTGCAGAAATTACTGTTTTTACATCACTAACTTTTACATCTTAGGTACTTTTTTTTAAACAATGAAAATAGACTTTCTATTAAGATTTTTAAAAAATGCATTTTCATAATAATTAAAGACAGTTATAATAATATTATTATAGTTACAGTATAGACCGTTATAATAGTATTATTATCATTAGATATCCACACTTACAACAGAATGTATCTAGAATTTTCATGTTAATACAACAGTAATTTTTTTAAAAATGTATTCAAAGGAACTAACAAACATTAAAGAAACAAATTGCATTCTTAAATGTTTGGGAAATATGAGACAAAGTCTTTCATTTAGCAGTATAATAATCACTAAAGAATTTTTTAACTTTTATTCAAATTAAAATTGTTTTGTATTTTGAAATAAAATTTTGTTGAAAAATTCTATAATCCTAATTCACATAGTTACATGAAGGTATGTTTTAAAATAAAAACTTGTACAGGCACATGGAACAGTATTTGATGACAGAAAACCTGTAATAGGGACATCCAGCTGGTCTCCGCTGATCTCCTACCAAATCAGTAATTCTTGGCATACTCAAGCATAAAGCATGACCAGGGTTGGACCTCAAGGTCTATGGCAAACAATTAATTAAAGCCCCTTAATTTTAAAAATTGAATAACGAACAGAAACAAAAATGGACTAACTACTTAATATTTAATACAATTATATAGATGTTACTAAAAAATGCTAATTTATTCAAATGAACTAAAAGAAATGATAATTCAACAAATCAATTACGAAAAGTTGTCATTTTGACTACCTCCCACTTCGTACACTTTCGTGATACAAATCTGACACCTTAAATAAATGTTCACACCAAAAGGCGATATTGCCATTGGTAGAATAGAAACAAAAGAAATGCAAGTTTTTTCTATGCTCATCGTGCTTACAAAAGGGTTTCGCCCTGGCAGCTCTCTCCCAAGCTGAAATTTGATTTATTTAGTCAAAAGAAAATCAAAAACAGTAAAAGTTTAAAACTATATGTGTCATTAGGGGGGAGGGGAGTACCATCTGTGCACGGTTTCTTGAGATTTCAGAATCGCCTCTCAACATTTCAATTATAAATAATAGAATCGTAAAAAGAAAGATTCAAAGAAAGCAAGGTTGGCAACATTTGAAAACTAGACATTTTCGCAGCGGAAAACTAGACAGATTTTGGAATACGGAAAAATTATTTGCATTGGAAAGCAATATGCATTTTTTTATTGGTAATAAAATAGTAACCTGTACTCACTGCTCTACATCTACCTCAATTACCAAAAGGAGAGCTCAAAAAAACGTGCGCGTAATGAAGATACAGTTTCGTCCAGAAGAAAAACAAGAGGCTGCATATTCCTCTCTGACGGGCCGTTCAATTGCTCAGTGCTTCAGGGAAACTGGACAACCATGGGTGGAAATTTGTGGATAACAACCTTATCGAGATGGGGGTCATTGACCCGGAGACTGAAATTCATTACTTGTTACAGACATATTAAGTGTTTTTTTTTTAAATTATACAATACAAATGTAAATTAATGTATTATATATCAATCATTTTTTATAGTCAGTATACTCTCTAATTGTATAGAAATAGTTATGAAGCAGAAAAGATTTTACTTTTAACTTAAAGAGTACCCCTGGATAAGGTAATAAAAAGTCTCCATAAACCAAATGTCATATGAGTAGTTACACTATAACTATAACATAGAATAATATTATTTTTGAACGATTTCTTAGCCCCTGTAACAATTTATTTCTACCCACATTCCTCTATAGCCAAAAACTTTTTCTTTTAATTTTTTTCGTACCTCAGGATCTCCCGGTCAGAGGCACTGCAGTGAAGCCCTGAGCCACATTTACGGTGTAAATATGCATATCATGCAAATTTCAGTTATTAATTTATTCTCGAATTGACTCCCTTGAAATCAAATTCTCCCCCAGCAAGGGGTGAACCAACTCCACCTGGGTGGGGGGGACCTAGTGTCCTTGTGGGAATGCCACGGTGAGGGCCAAATCTCGCGCTGTATCTATGTACATAAACGGCATATTTGTATATTGTGTAAATTGTGTATTTTTATAGGTCATCGGAGTCAATGGATCACACGTGTAAATCGTACATTTTACACATGTAAAACAAATTGACAGCAGCTTCGTTACAGCTTAAATTTGGTATATTGAAGCTCCCGCGGCCCAGCTGTTCAAAAGTCAATTCCCCATATATTTAAAACGGAGTATAGTTTGTCGGCTTCAATACTCTCTGGATTTAAAACCCTTGTTCTCTGAGTCCGTAATACAGACTCTGTATCCATCTGCTGCATTATCTTTGTAGTCCCGTGTGGTATATGTTTATGAAAAGGAAACCTTGGCAGTTATGTTTTGAAAGAAACTCCCGAAAATATATATAAAATGTCTAATAACAATTTATTTCTGCCGGTTGGGTTTCCCAGAGCGCCTTTAGCGAATGGTGTTGGAAGATGGATATGCCAGTTACAAAGGTTAACTTTCAAGTTTTGCAAGAACTATCCTTCCAGCCGAGGAATGAGGTAGATCATTCTCCAGGATTTGCGCTTCTAATATTAATGAAGGCTTAGAGAGATACTAATACTAATTGTATTGTTTATACTAGGGAATTTCTCGAATTCGAGCTACTAGACTTCACCAAAAAAAATCCAGGCATTGTAGTGTATGTGAAACCCCGCCGCCACAGAGCACCAAATTTAACTGCAGAGTATTGTAAGTTGGCTCACATAAAGGTAATATTGTTAAGAATGTAACTTTTTAATGTATTTGTTGTTGGCAGTGAATGGAGAAAAGCAAATTGTCGATTGCCGGAATTTTTCTTACGAAGAAGTTAAAAAATGGGTTTCATTGCTGCGGTCACAGTCTGGAAGAGGCACTGTGCGGCTTTTAAAAATGTGGCATACAGATCATCCTTCTATCCAAGGACCATGGAGTCCATTTGTAAATCGTGACCCCAAACTGAATTGGGTAGAATTTCCAAATGTGAGACAATTGATATATTATTTTGTATTAATTAATTCTATGGTAGGCTTATTTCTAAGATTCTTTCTCTTTACAGGAAGACTTGTCACAACCTATTTATATTGAAAAATCTGCTACTGAGAAACTTATAGAAATATTTGAAGAGCAGCAGCGAATAGAAAGACAACCTAAACAAGAATAATATTTTTGATAGTTTTTTTCCATTATTTATAAAGTGTACTTTTTCATGTCATATAATCAATTGCCATTGTAGAATCTACTTGTAATATATTTAATTTGTTAAAATTTGTTCCATTTAATTTGCTTCACTTCCTAAAACTTGTTAATTTCCTAGAAACACTTGAGAACAATCCCTCAGTTTGCTTTCCTTTTTGAATGAACAAATAAAATTATTGAACTTCTGTTTGGAAACACAGAAAAAAATAAACTCAGCCAGGAAGGAACATGCTAATTATTACCAAATTTAGGATTAGGAAATTTGATATCGAGGTGCTAGGTGTACAACAGGTTAAAAAATAGGAAAAGCATATCTATAAACCAATTGTAGAACCACGATCATTGATGAATAATAAAATAAAATTGGTTCACAGGATTGGTCATTGTTGGTAAACAAGTAATTAGTTGTGCCAACGTATCAAAATTCGAATCATCGAAATTTCAAATTTCTTCTGCGGGGCTTACTGATAATTGTAATCATTGAAATGAGACATTACCTTTATGATTATTAGTAAGCCCTGATGAAGAAATTGAATATTTCGAAACGTTGGCACAACTAATTGTCTCTAACCATAATGACCAATCCCATGAACCAATTTTATTTTATCATATCTATGAATCCTAATCCTTTTTTTCCTGATCTCAAAACAATATTAATGGGTGACCATATTTATGTTTAAATATTGACATTTGGAGAGTTTCTAAAGCGGTTTGTATCGAGTGTTACGGTGAATGATTCAAAAATAAGAAGTAAATAATAAAAATTGATTGTGTTGTAATGAAATTTTATTATTATTATTATTATTATTATTATTATTATTATTATTATTATTATTACAGCCTGAAGATAGGCAGAATCAGTGCCCAAAATGTTGCATCATTTATATAAATGTGATTGTATTCACAACTTTATCAAAATTTCAAACTAGGAGAAATAATACAGCATTGTAGGCTTTCACGGCCGGAGTCAATATTCTTCATGTCTTCCGGTCAGTCGCCAGTCAGCCGCCGTCCCGGACACTTCGCCCGAGACCTCGCCACTGAAGATGCCCACCGCAGTCGTGGGCGAAACGTTTGGTATCTCAAAGCCAATTGGACCACGGCCCATCAGCCCGGAAGACATGAAGAATATAGGAGAAATAAAGTTTTAAAAATTTAAAGCATTATGTATGAGATGTGAATATTTACAGTTTTTATATTAATGTCTGTCAAAAATTTAAGGTCAAAAGAAATAAATGAAAGAATATCTGAATAACACACAAATTAATATCAATTAATTTAATATTTCCAAATGTAGAAAACATGGTAACTAATTTACTTTAGTTGATGTTAATATATAGTGAGAATTCTAGAAGTGAGAAGAAGTCATCAATAACAATGAGGAAAAGGCTAATTGATTTCTCTGCATTTAATAATTTAAAATTTACTAACTCCCTTTTCCAGCACAAATGTAAACGCAAATTTAAAGTGGAAAGAAAGAGGAACAAAATCAATTAAAGACTTATGTCATTGTGTGTGAAGACTTACTCAGTAAAATAAGACACCACGTTTTCAGAGGAAGTGAATTAGACACTGATTATTATGTCTTCAAAAGCAAAATGGAAATCAACACCCAACACTGCAAGGAGGAAGAGAAGAAAACTTTAGTGAGACCCAAATTAAAGGTACATCTATTAGAAGAAGGAAGTGTTAGATATTTATATGGAAAAAGACTTAAGGATAAACTGCAAAACTTAAACAAACAAAACGTAGAAATATTCTCGACAACTTCAAGACAAGCAATAATGGAAGCAGCTAAGGAAAGCGAGTTACCCGACCAAAAAAGGAGAAGTGGATATGGAATGAAGAAATATAAGAAATCATTGTAAACAAAAAGAAAGTCTATAAGAAATACATTCAGACACAGAAACAAGAGGACTACATAACATAAAAAGTGGAGAGCAAAAACAAGGAAAGAATGAAAAGAGAAGACTGGGGAAATATGTAAAGTCAATATATGTTACTCTGAGGACCTTCAACATAAAATTTAGAAATATAATAGAATAAGTGGAATAATTAAAAGACACTTTGGGAAGGACATGACACAAGAAACCAAATTAAGAATACACAACATGACAGCCAAACCAAAGCTGGATTCTAAAACAAAGAGACAACCAAAGACTGGAAGCTGCCCAAATGAGGTTCCTAAGACACTTCCTTGGCTACACTAGACTGGATCAACATAAGACATAAGGAATAGATTGAAGACAACAAACATAACAGAGAAAGAACCAAAAAATGGCTGGAACATATTAAAAGAAGAAAGATTCCCAAAGGCTGCCCTAAACCATACGCTAGTTGGACAGAGAGATATAGGAAGATCAATAAAGAAGTGGGTGTTGCAGGAACACCTGGAAGACAAGTATTTCAGGTCTTCTGCTTAACCAGGAACAGTACCTCCTGGCTTTTCATTCTGCAGTTCATGATGATGATAATGATAATAATTCTATTACCAAACCTCACCACATGCACTTAATGATGGATCTAAGGGCAGCTCAACAGGACTCTTCACAGTGCCCATGGGGTTCAAGGAAGCAATGCTTTACTATTGACAGACCACAGAAGTAGATTGTCCTATTCCACTTCAGACTGAAATTAAGTAATAGGAGAACATTAATTTGATGTCAAAAATAAAGACTTAACAATCCAAATTCAATTCTAGTGAAAAAAAATCATCTGAAATGAGTGTTATATGTTTAAAAGGTCTACATACCTTAATAAATTTATTAAAGTATTGATTGCAAAAAACAAAAATTAGCAATACATAAGGTACGCTGTACATGCAATATTGTACAGACAGTACAATATTTTTTGTAAATTAAAAATTTACAAATTTGACTCCTTAATTCATCTGTTCTACTTCAGTAATCATCAGAGTGAATTATCGACAATAAGATCAAGTTCTTTTATGTTGAAGTCAGTTACCAGCCATTTATTGGTTCATATAAAATATTCAGACAAATTGATACTCCATTTCCAATTAATCTAGAATATCAATGTTCTACTGTATAAAGCATATATGTCTGAAAGATACCTACCACCATATGGCATCTATAAGAGGCTTTCCCTTTATTACTTTGCCATTTGTGGTCACAGTTGAATAATATTTATAGAGACTAACTGGAAGCATAAGGACCATGTAGAAATAAAATAAAATACCTGTATGTATTGGTATTTTCATATATCTCATTAAAAAAAGAGCCAAACAGGATTCTAATAAATAAATTGTAAAACATAAACCAATCGTTTTTATCACTCAGCACTTTGTAAAAGTTTACACTAGTGTGATCTTCATGTTAGTAATCAACATAGCTTTCAATGTTTTAACTGAGGGAGAGTGCTTGTCACAGACTACTCATGTAAGAAAACTCTTGTTCAGTAGGAGTTAGTTCAAGGTAAACAAAAAAAATTTGTGAACAATCTAGGCTCTATAAAAAAAATTGACAGTGAACTTTAAATTTTTTATCAAACTGATACAAAGATGGAGTATAATGTACTATTGTTATTGGCATGTTGTGCTGATAAGGCATTACAACAAATAAGGGACATTTTGGCATACAAGGCAGGTGCTTCAAGAAGGGATTGCTATGGTCAGCTGAGTTTCAGCATCAAAACTTTCAATAAGCAAAATGACATAGCATTTGGAATACCATTATTTATTACATACCTCTTAACTTTTAAAACGATAGTAAAATTTTCTCAAAGACAGATAGAACCTTGTCATTCTGAGGATGTGTTATCTGTAAGGATTCAAAATCCATTCCTTGACTAGCTAATATTTTAACAAATTAAAGAAATACAAAAAGAAAATTAAAAATCCTCACAATACATTTATTACTTAATTGTAATAGTATATCAAGAAACAATGTTTTAAATATGCTGGACAGTAAAAAATTAATGGTGAAGTATTTTG
Organism: Gryllus longicercus; assembly: GCA_038098605.1. NCBI lineage: Eukaryota > Metazoa > Arthropoda > Insecta > Orthoptera > Gryllidae > Gryllus > Gryllus longicercus. The sequence continues at coordinate 265,186 of JAZDUA010000547.1, forward strand.
TTTTCTTTCTTGCAAACACACTGATTTCTCGAATATTTGACAATCGCATCACTTTTAGCACTAGTGCTTAAAGTTGAACTATCAGCTCTATATGCTCTAAAAATAACAATTTTTTCTAGTGGCTGTGGCTGACTAAAGAAGTAAATGTAGTAAGTCATGTTTTGTTTTATTACTTTACAGAATGTTCATTGGAGGGGTGAAAAAAAAATCAAATAGTTTTTCAACATATAATTTAATTGTACTAAATATACAACAATATTTGGTCACCTTAAGCCAAAATGTAAAATAGTTTGAAATATATCATTAAATAGATTGCCTAGTACCAAGAAACAAAATTCCAAACCTTTCACCCACATTCACATTAAATTTTCATCTATAACTATCATAACAGTATATACATGTATTTTAGAGACAATAAACTTAACATTTCATAAACATATTTTATGCTCAATCAACAAACAATCATACAATTCAACATGGAAACATTTAAGCCCATGTCACAGATGCAATGACATGAATAAATAAAAATTAACATTAGCCGATGCCTATCCACAACTACTTGTATTAAGAGCAATTTCAGCATTAACTCTCATTCGTAAGTGTGTGCATGTGTGCAATATTAAGTGTACAATTACACATAAGAAAAATGTTCTAGATATACTTCACATTTCCTCGAAATGCTTTGTCATGAGTCTCAAATAACATTACAAACACTAGTCATGGTCTTGTATTAACAAAACTTGAAACAGGCAAAATGGAATAGCCCATCCAGGAAATAAAGACATCTAAATGAAGTTTAGAAGAAGAGAGCTGAGCTGCTGAACATGTGTGATGTAACCTGTACTTTCAATCCATTAACACGAAAAGAAAGTAATGAGATTTTGTAGGCATACACTTTAAAATTCATTTTCAACCAGATACAAAGAACAAACTGAAAATCTTATTAACTTGCTTCTGATGGATGGACCAAGAAGGATTATACTAAATCTTAAGTGACACTTTTATCTCGATTCCTATTGCAACCTTTTTACACATTTTGAGAGGATAATTTAATAACACATCCATTCATACTTAACCAAGCAAACCAATGGCACAATTTATGTGCATATGACATACAGCTAATTAAAGCTACATGTGTAATTTGTAGCTCACAAGTAAGGCATGTTCTGAAATGAGACACCTGTCTATTGGTTCAGCAATGTCAAAATCTAATATTCAAATAATATGAATATCTAAATTCACATATCACACCACACCACTACCGTTTATAAAAAGCTACAAAAACTGATTACTCGAGTACAATATAATAATTGGCAATTGTATACAATATATTATAGAATGTATGTGTACAAAACCACAGGTCCTAGAGCTAACAATACAATAATTCATATGAATATAAATATAGTGTACAAAACAATTTCAACAAAAAGCAATTAAGAAGTCCACACCAATCCTGATCTTATTGGACATTACACTTTAAAAGTAACTCATTGTCGTTGTTCATTGATTCATCTTGTGACAACGAATCAAAGAGTCAAAAATGTGAACTAAAATGTTTAAAATAGAAAAAAATTTTGCAATTTAAATAAGCATGCACATGCATATAAACTAAGCTCTAAAGAACTAAATACTGAAACACCATTATAATTAAAACAATAATAACACAAGCCATTATGATGAATTATTGTGCATTATTACATGACTATACTGAAATGTCATGGAAAAAAAAAGGGTGTATCTAAAGCAAAGTACATTTGCAAGCTTACAAAAATATTTAAATTATTTCCTAAAAAATATATGCTAGAATTCTCACGATGACAATCTACAAACTCCTAAAATCCCCTCATAATCATGATCTGTTTATTAGTACACTAATAAAAGAAAGGAACTCAAAAGGCTAAGCTTATACTATTCTCTGCTGCACCATTAATAACTTCACATTTGGACGTTCAGTTCTCACAATATTCTAATGCTTGCTCCTATATCTTCAATAAATATTAGGTACACATGTTGTGCTAACAATTAAACAATTCCACAAGGCTGAATGAAGATCAACTGCACATATTCAATACAATGAAAATACTGAATATTCGTAAACTTAAAACAATATGTTCACTTTATGGGAATAGGTAAGAGGCAATTGCATTCCCTTCTCCCAATCTTATCTTTGATCCTGCACATTCATTTCTTGCACACTGGAAGGTCAAAAATGGCATATCACAGGGAATCTCAATGACATTGATGATGTGCCATCACAGGAATGCTCGTAACAGATTTTCCTCTCAAACTGTATTCAGCTGTCATCAATTTCCAAGAGGCAGCCCACAGCACCAAAGTATCCCTTCAAACACAAAAACCATTGTGAAAATTTAAACACCATCAAAACTCAAGAACAAATGCTCAACAGAACACTGAATTACTATTACTGCTGTGGTCATATAAAATATAACACAACTTTCTTAAATTAAAAAGATATGTACTCACTTCATGTTCAAGAAACACTGGTTGAATCGTACCATGAGACCAATAGTCCATTGCACGTGCCAAAAGTTTCATTGCAATTGGATTCACCCTCAGAAAATTACCCACAAACACCAACTGAAAATTGAAATACAAATTATTGTTCCAAATATTTTTTTACATATACACATAGAAACTAAAGGGGCTACAGCAAAAGATTTTCTTGTAAAATTTGTAAGTATCTCTTGCAAAATTCGCTCCACCAAACCGTTCAAATGTTGAAAAGTCATTTCCTCCTACTACATTAATAAAATTGACCTTATTGCTAAAAATAAAGGCAACTATCTGTTTATCAACACTAGTGTTATCACATGCTGTCATAGTAGAGGAGGGTTTGTACAAAAGAGAGAGTATTCCACTGAAGAAATACATGAAGTAGGTAAGGAGCATGTACAATAAGCCAAACCAGGAGATACTATAAGGACAAATACAGATTTCTTCAGCTTGGCATGACCTAAATACCTCAGAGCATTTCACACACACAACATAAAAGCTTCTACATCTTCTAAAAGTGCTTTTCCCATTTGGAAAAAGAAAGAAAGTATTTTCCAATTTTCTTAGAAATCCACCTGGACCCTACTCAACATATACTATGTACCGCTATACAAAGTACCATAAAATTTGTTACCAGGGAACAGTGCTGAAAGGCCTCTAATCCCTTTGCATTCAAAAGCAATTGGTAACATAAACACCCACATGTTGGAAGGGATCTGTAAGATGACATGGTTTAGAGATTTCTGACAGGAGGCTGGCCATACAAGTTGGAGGGCATCTTTGACATGACGCCACCCACTCCATTACCCACTTGGCATCTGAGAGATGCCAGCAGTTTTTCATTATTTCTACATCTCTAAGATCTCCATCAATAATGAGACAGCAACCTGAACTATACAACAGATGATCTTTTAAAATAAATATGGTCGCTATCTGCAGTGACAGAAAACAGGAGATGAAAGCTACAAATTATTATTGTCAAACTTGTCTTGGCAATCCGGCCCTCCACCAATTAAAAGTTGCGATCTGTTTAACACCTGTTATAATTATCTGTTAAAATTTCACGAAGATTTAGAACGAAAAAATGATTTCTGAATGTATTAATACTTGGGTTAAAAATAGAATAATTCTTTTTTGCATTGTATTGAAGTGCTTAGTTCTTACATTATACAGTTGATAAATTTAACTACTAAACAATGTTAATTTCAAATGTGATTTTCAAAATTAAAGAAAAGGTTCTCTCTTTTAGAATACATGATTTCAATATCTAGTTAATTGTAAAGTTATATAAAAAAATTATGAATGAGTTCAATATTGTTATAAAAAAATGCCAGCAGACTAAACTCTGCACCTTAGACTGTAACAATGGCTGGGCTGACAGAAGTGTGAGGCATGTAAATCCTTTCAGTCAACTTGTGTTTCTATCCCACCCAGATACACCCTCCAACCTGAAGAACAATTCACCACACACAGGCAGAAGAGCTGAGAGAGCATTTAATGATGTCATTTTAGGCATGCCTTGCAAAGGATTAAGCTTGCAATAACTCAAAATTTAAAGAAATGTAAAGCAACACAGCAATTTAATTTTCATTAGCATAATATTAATACTTTGTAAAATTTGTTAGATCAAAAAACATTTCTCCACACTTTTTTCATTTTTCAAATCCTTAATAGCACTGGTCAACAGCATTTTTGTAAAAAAGAATGGTAATGGAGTTCTTCACACAATTTCATTGTGTTTCTTGCCAGTTGCGTCCCAGCATTGAGATCTGACAACATGTTTGAGTTGTCACATTGAGTTGATCTGACAACATGGAAAGTGGCTTGGATGTGACTGCTTTTTGTTCTAGGTTTGTGAAGGTTTGTGCTTTATATTAGTTGAGAAGAAGAAATGCCTTGTAACTGTGTAAATAGTTCAAATTCGTTTTCGTATATCTGTGGAAAATGGACTCTGAAGACACAAAAATCGAATCTTAATCCTCTGAGAAGGAAGTGTTATGAACTTATTTTGGGTGTAAGGTAGATGACCAGAACAAGAAATGGGTCCCCCAAACGTACTGGGTGTCATGTGTTACACTCTAGTGATGTGACATCGATAACAAAACATCGATGTTCAAAATACACTGACTCAAAACTTTAGACTGGATTGGTACATTAAACATTAAATTCATGTGCATTAAAATTTAATTTGACAGTATTTGTGTTTATCAATTCACTGAAAAAGGATACGAGAAGAAGGGGCAGACCCTACAGCCACAGTGCATTTGTTGGCTACTTCTCAATGTGCGAAATGAATATAAAGAAAAAGGAAATACAAGGGCATGGAGGCCATATCAGGCGAGAGAGTTTGGTCGATGAAGGTAGTGCAAACAGCATTCCTTTGGTTCCAATACATGAATAAGTGTTACTATAGTTATTATTCGATATTTCAACTTTAACAGTACTATGATCATATGAAATTTTCATTCAGACACAAAACATTGGAAAAGAAAAAACATCGGTGTTAATAGATCAATGTTTTGAAAACATCGATATTGATCTGGCATCCCTATTACACTCCTGATATGCTGGTTAAAAGATTCATGACACATGCCTTTTGCTATTCCTTGATTTTAAGAGAAGTAACTGATCCCACAATAAACTGTTATTTCGGTCTGACAAAAATAGCTGGGATCACCTCTAAAACAAAGAGAACTGTGCAATATTTTAATTTACCATTCGCTATAAGGCCTTCATGTCACAGCAAAGAATTGCCAGTAACATTACCTCCTGAGATGGTGACAGTGAGTGGAGATAAATGCTACAGTCACGAACATTCAGAGAGAGATATCATGCTGACCCAACATTTCAAGCTTCCTGTGACAAATGAAAACCATTTTTTGTCTCAAGGGGATCTCAACAATCTTGTTCGTGATTTAAATTTATTGTAACAACTGTCTGAGCTTTTAGCTTTGTGACTAAAAGGATGCAATTTTCTTTTCCCCTGTAGGAAGGTGAGTGTTTTTCATGATTGCCAAGTTGATTTTTCAAAATATTTCTTAAAGAAAAGTGACATAGCTTTTCATAATGATATGAAATTCATTAGGGAGTATTGGCCATAATTTCCATGTCACTGAATGCTACTTGTTTGTAGATTCTATCAAAATAAGTCTGAAAGCACAATGTGAACAAATTTCTTTCTGTTTCAATTGTTCATGCAGTTAACCTGAAGGAAACATATTAAAACTTTCAACTGCTCCTCAAACGTATCAAATATAAGTACAAATTGAATATATGTGGAGATCTCAAGGTAATAGCAATTCTGCTCGACATGCAGCATTGGGTACACTGCTGCATTCTATGTGAGTAAGCAAAGACAGAAAAAAATGGCCTGTTGGGATTGAACTACTTCCAGGACATGTGTGAATGTGGGAGAAATGTGGTTAACACTCTCCTTCTTGACTCCAAAATGTGTTCCTGTCACCACTGCACATCAAATTGAGTCACGTCAAATTTTTTTAAGAAAATCATAGTCAAAATCATGTGGATTCATTATTTGCGAGAGAAGTTTACAAGGATCAGAGAAGCAAAAATAAAGAAAGGAATATTTGTAGGTCTGTAAATTAGAAAAGTAATGGCTGATAAGCATTTTGTTGAGTGGTGTTAAAAAAGTTTTTACACAACCTTACGGCAGAGAACTATCGCAATTTTGTACATGAACTACTGAGATCACACCACCATAAGAGATGTGACATATCGCTTTTTCAAAGGATCATTTGGACTTCTTCCCGCATAGCTTTGGAGCCATTAGTAACGAACTTGACAAATGGTTCCACAAGACACACGCATTTATAAAAATGGTCATCAGATGAAAACTGAGGCCAATACACATATTCTGAAATTAGATCTGGATTGAGACGTCAATTGACTTTCAGAAATGATGTGTATTGTTCTTGTTACAGAAAAAATATATTTTTTGAAGACTTGTGTGGTTACATCAAAAATGAGACATACCAAATATCATAAATGAGCACAATCTCTTTTCGCAAAAAATTTTTTAAAAAATGTTTGGCGCAATTTTACACTTATTGATAATTAGTAGTTCTGAGATTTCAAGAAACATTATATAACATCATTTAAAGCTTTTGTGTCCACAAAAATGTCTTGAAATTTGCAAGGTTTCAAGCTAAGCCAGATCAGCCAGAGAAATTTTTGAAAAAATCCTACGTACAATTTACACATTAGTGTTGTTCACAAACCAACGTCATTTTTTGTAGCAACTCTATAATAGGCAAAAGAGAAAATAAAAGCCTTCCAGTTAAACAGAACACATACTTCTGAACTAGCTGAATACACTGCTCACACTTCAAACAGGTTGTAAAATATTTTCATATGTTTAAAATTTCTACTATGCAAGTTCTACATAAAAAAAAGAAAAAACTTAAACATACAGTGCAGTTTTTCATCCTCGAGTGTAGTACATGAAAAATTATCAAATAAGAATTAAAATTAAATAACTTTAAAAAATGTGAAATTGCAGCTATTCTTGTCCAGCTGACTCTACAATATTGTGTTCAAGAACCAATACCGAACGTCTCAAGAAGAGTTGTTTTGAAGAGTACCACATTCTTCCATTATCAGGTGGCTTATTAAAGAAAGTCTGTTCATTGGCAAGCTTCAAAGCTTTTATTCTTATAGATTTATATTAAAATTGAATTTCTTAGTTGAAATTATCTTATAAAAGGGGATTATCTTCTTAGCACTATCGCATACATCACACATATCAAAATAATCCTTCAAAACAATACTTATGGAGTGGTTACTTATGGGGTGGCAATATTAGCTACAAAGTTCCTTCCAAGTGCTCCAAGTTCTGCACTGCATGCTGTACATAAAGAAACTGCAATTTCCATGAGTTTCAATCTCTAGCAACCTTTGTCATTCATCGCCATGGTGCTATGGGCCCCCTCCCAGGTGTCACATTTAGCTGTCATCACAGCTTCATTGAGACATCTGCAGGCACGTTCTTGACATGGCAGTTGCAGTTTCGAACAAAAGATTTAAACATTGACAGGCAAGGAAAAACATGAGACCATCTTTCTTGCTTATCATGCGTTTTATTCACGTTTTGGGAATGCGCCGTTTCCAAGAGAAACATTATAAACAATTTTGTTCCCATAAATTTGTACGCTCTTGCAAATGAGTCATAGTGCTTGATACTGTTATTCTCTCATTCAAAACTACTTAAGACCTAATAGCTTGCCTTCATATCAAAGATACACTAAAATAGAAAATAATTCAGAAAGTACACAGAAGTACAATACTTCTCATTATTTAACAAACTGAACTTAACTTAAAATTAATACAGATTTTATTGGATACAGATAAAGTAGGATCAATGGTTGGTTTGGACCTTCTCCTTCTGCAACTTCTTTTAATGATCTCTATCGATGATGCCTGTTATCGACCAACCTGACGAAGAGATTACGAAACATTTCTACATTGTGTCCACCACTCAGTATGTTGTAAGTTGCGATGAGATCCCATCGTTCTCTCCTCTCTTCGAGGTGGAGTAGCTTCAACAGTCTGGATCTCTCCTGATATTTGCACAGCCATAGCCCTCTCAAAATTTTGGGCAACATCCTCTGGTGTTTTTCAACAAGTTTGATACCTTTTTTGTAACAAGAGGACCAGTCTAGATTGGTATTTTCTAGCATTAGTCTCATAGACTTTTCAAGCTGTCTCCATGTCCAGGTCAGCAAATGCCTTCTTAATCAGATAATTTGAATTGTAAGAATTATTCATTAGTTTTGTTCAAAGCTGGGAGTTGGCTTCCCTACTTCCGATCTCATTTGCTAATCACTCCAAGGTCCATATGCAATTCTGTCGATACAATAAAATTATTTCGGATAGTGTAAGGTAGAATAGGATTGTTCTCCCCAAATGCAGAACCTTACACAAACCCTTTTAGTGGTCAAAGCCAAGTGTCACACCATTAGGTCAAAGTTCCTGAAAAGTTATGTTTTTACGTTACCTCCTAAAATAACACAAAGGAGACCACTAAACTGATTTGCTCCAGTTTCCTAAGCAATCACTGACAAGGAACCTTACTACACTTGTACAGCTACCAAATGGTTTTGCAAAATCAAAGTACATTGTATCTATCCCTGTTATCCTTGTACACATGTTTAGAAAGCATAAAAGTTATGATACAGTGTATCGTCCTAGGACAAACCGTGCTGTTGCTCAGAAATGAGTTTATTTCACTTAGCAAATCCCTGATTCTCCAGCTATAACTCATTCTAGAACGTTTTTTATTACTCTTGTAAGGTTGGTTAGCTGGTAAATTTGGATTTTTACTATCTCCCTTCTTAAAAATTCAGTAACAAAAGCACATTTCCAGGAAGTTGGAACTTTCTTGGATGCACTCGTCAACAATTTGACTGATTTTCTGAATTGGCACTATACGTATAGCAAAGTTCCTCAGTAGGAAGTTTCAAATCATTTGAGTCTGCCCCTTGCTATTCTTTTAACTACTACCTCTGAAATTTGTTTCTTAATTGCAATGCCAGTCAAATGTTGACATTTTGTCACTAATATCAAATGGAATGTTGCTTGTACTGCACAATTGAAGAGATCTCTGACAAAATCAAAACTCAGATTCTTGAGAAATAGTAGTCTCCAAACTTTGGGGTTTATAAAGTTAGTACATGAACTGATACGAGTAAATCTAGATAAAATAGTAAACGATTGATGCTGTTATAAATTACAAACGAATTAAAGCCAGTCACATTCATCATAACGTAAAATCTCGAATTTTTACTACAACTGCATCACATATTATACCTACGTTCGCTTTCTTCCTCTTCCTTGCCGCTTATCTACTGCTCAGTATCAGTGTTCCCTTTCCTCTACATCATTTTCACATTCAATTCCAGCTACAAAGAGAGCTGACATTCTACTTGCTTCTCGTTCAAGGATAGAAAACCAAAAAAATTAAAATAAAACTATTTCTTCAGTTGGTTAAAATTTCACTCAGAATGAGATAGAATTAGTATCATAATGATATGGATATGGTAATAGTTAATACTCTCCTGAATCTGAGCTTGCATTTTGTGACAATAATATCACAGTGTGTCTACATGACTCAGCACATAAAAACGTTAATTTCTAAAACCCATTAGGAATACGACATCACTTATAACACAATAATATTACTAGAGATAACATAAGAAGTTACAAGGAACAAAAGATCTTTGTCAGCCTTCAACAATGATGAACACTTGAATTTATTGATTGATCTCATAGGTCCTGTGCGAGATCTGATGGATTAAAAGCGAAGTTCATATAATAATGTTTTAGTTAGAATTTTTAGTGCTGAAGTCTCTTGCCATACAACTCACAAAACCCTGACAAAAAGCAATGACACATACTCACATTGTTAATTTTTTCATTCTGCGCACACATACGAGCAATAGACCCTATGTTATTAGTGATAGTAACAAGTGTAGCACGTGCTAAATCTTCACGTCTGGCACGCATACATCTCTCACGAGTTATCATTTGTCCAAAGCTACAAAGGAAAAAACACTTGAAATAAACAAAAAACAATTTCCAATTATTAATGAAATTTTCAATATAAAACCTCACACAACGTCTTAATATATTCAGGCAACACAATTAAATGTTTCAGTTGCTTAAGTATTCAATACATTCTAAAACAGTTTATAAGGTAGTTTTAATCCGAAAGAAACATCTTACCTGCTGGCTACCAAATCTCCTGGCAAATAAAATCGTTCATAGTCTCCCCCATAAATATCTTTCACTAGTTTGTCTACTCTAGTGTTATCTCCAATTGTAGCTAGTTCTATTGCTTCATCAAAGGAATTACAGCCAGTCAAAAGACTGCAAAGACCCAAGAATGTTCCTCCCCCAAGGCTAGAATCCATATACAAAAGCCTATGATTATTTTCATTAAAAAATAACAACATATTCTGAAAAGTTATTAAAATAATATAACTTTACCTAGTTCCAGAAACCCTCTTGTAATTATTAGGGCCATACACAGCTAAAACACTCACACCTGATCCAATATTAACAAGCTGTAAAAGATAGAATACTGGTAAGTACACAATCCTGAAATAACAACAAAGTTACAAATTGGAGAAAATTATTATTGATTGGACAAAACAATGTCGAGCCGAAATTAATATAAAGAATGTTCTGTAATCACATACACAAATAATTAATTCATGATTCGTCAAAGTTTGAGAATACATACACTGGTTCCACTACATTTACTTCCATAAAAGAATATTTTACGAGTTTTAAAAAGCAAAAGTATATTTTAATAAAATAAAAGTATAATTTATAAAGCAAGGAAATATCTGTTTATTTCTTACAAATATTCTTAAAGATATTAATAAAGTATGATGTAGTTAACTATTACTAATCACCAAAATTTTAAACTAACACAATAAATACACAAATAAATTTGGAAGCCTTCTATATTCAATAAAGTTTTCTGGCGATCTTCGTGGACTGTCAAGAAAAGATATGAGAGTTGATGTATTTAATATACACAAATTGGAAGCAAAACAAAACATTAAAGAAATGAACTAAATTCAGAACATGAATTCTGAAGTCACATCGCGAATTTGCTATATCAGTATTGACAAAAATGCAAAATACCATTGAAAGTGAATTTAATGTATATTGTTTCCATTCGCCAAAATACCATTAAGAAACCGCATAGTTAATTTTACAATCATCAATCAACTTTTTGTTTTATGTGCATGTTTACTCAAATCTTAAGAAAATTCTTTTACCATTTCTATTCTGATTTCCAGCTGTTAAAGTAAGACAAATCAATAAAATTTTATACAATTTTGAAAATAATTTTAACGATAATTGTAATTTTCCTTTTATAGCTAATTACACTTATATCTACAATTGTCTTAAGTTCTGTATTATTATTTGTTGGAAAGAAAAATATCTACATTTTTAGAACCTTTGACTGCTACTATCCTTTGACAATGCAATGTGATTTTGAAATAGTTCTACTCGAGAGTAACTGGTTACTCTCGGGTAACTACTCCCAACTTTACTCAGCTGTTGGTGAAACCAGCCCTTACAGACATATTTCATTTCTGCTATTAAGAGACCAAAAACTCGAGAAAATGTCTTATATACCAATAGGTTACATCTGGGAAGGGTGAGGGGACAAAACCAAAAAGACAGCCCAGACTGAAGACAGGTAACTAACTAGCATCAGAAAGTCTTCCCCATTCTGTTGCACTTAAGGCCATTAACTCTTCAATACAGAGTGCCATCTTCAGTTGGCACATTCGTTCCACTTCTATTCACAAGGAGCCGAACCCAGACAGGTTTTTTTTCTTTCTTTCTTCCTCTATATGAAGAGAGGGAGACAAGCCAAGAGGGTGGTTGTAGGTGTGCACGTAACTGGCTACCTGCTACAGCATTGTCGAATATAGCCCTTGCCTTTTATTACATTAGAATGCTACTCTGCCTAACAAATGCCTCCCATTAAAGGACTAAGATTAATACTTCAAATATCAATATTCTAATTCACTTCCAAGACCGCTTTTTATTAATAAAATATTTATTGAACTCAAAATTTGTAATACTTAATTGAAAATGTACAAAGCCACGAAAAAACTATGCTTCGGAAATTTTGATTATGGAAATTTTATAAGTGAAGATCTGGCACTATTTCTACAATATGGTTTCTCACCAAAAATGGATATGGATCCTTGAAATCAAATTCTCTTTTCTCACACAGTTTATCATCAGACAAGTTTGCCCAATAATAACATTCATGAGGATTGTTCATTTCTACATAGAGGATCCCCTTCACTAACGAATCAAGCTCATCATATTTATGAAGTCTCATATTCACTTCCTGAAACAACACACAAATAAGTCATAGGTTTACTTCAACTTAAGAGATTTAACTTTAAATGAACTAGTTAACATTTTAAAAATAACATTTTTTTTTTTTACCTTTTTGAAATTCTGTTCAAATTTATAAGCACCTCCTCCAGTTGCACAAACAGTGGACACAAGAGTAGCCATGCCTTTATTTCTAGCCAAAGTCAAGAAGTTATCCATCTCACTGGTTGGAAAACGTATGAAATGAAGAGTACCACGACGCCCACGAATGTATACATCATCCATCTGAATACACAGTAAATGACACAAATAATACAACACTAGCTGGAAAACAGGTTTTATCTTTAAACAATTTACCAATCAAGATACCTGTAAATGAGTGTCCCTGTGGCCTGTTTTTCCATAGGCTGAGTTTTTTGTGAGATACTTGCGAATATTCTTCAATGTTTCCTTTTCTTCCAATGCTTCATCAGGTGTAACATCCTTAGGTTCAAAATATACTAACTTACATAATGTTCCACCAATATCCATCCCAAACCATGGCATGGCTGAAATCAAATGTTTCAATAATTTCGTAGCAGCATTTTAATTGCTACTACTAGGACATGAATTTTGATATCTTACAAAACTTGCAATAAAATTGTCACAAAAATGTTAAAAAAATCCTACAAATGTTAGTTGACACATTAAGGCAATGAACAGAAATATAAAAAAAACAATTTGCTCTTTTGGGGCTATTTTTCTAATCCTATATTTTATCTTGTAAATAATATTTTTGGAAGACAAATCAATGAGGCTGACATTATTTCAGCGGTACAGATTTCCAAAATGAAAAACATAACATACAAATAAATAATTGCAAAAGAATCTCAAAAGAGAAAAACAAAATTGCAAGAAGCATGTTCAGGATATACATATGTGTGTGTGTCAACAATATGTCTTATATATATACCGTATAATGAATTCTCCACAAGATTCTACCTTTCATTACAAAAAATGAAACTTAGCCAACCACTGCTAACTATTTTACGACAAAATAAATAGTTCACCTTGCTATTGAAAATAATAATTTCTAAGCTATTTATAAATCTTGCTGTGCCTCTGCTTGATACTATGTCTATGAACAACAAACTGAAATTGGATGCTAAAAAAAAACAAGAAAAACTCACGAGGATGTGAAACTACAGGCTCCTCTTTACTGCTATTCTGCATCATGGCTCTCTTCTGCTTCTTATTGTAACTACGTGGTGCCATTGTTCAGGCAGACCTCGCAGCACACTGCACAGTGGCCTGAAACAACCATGGTATAATATATTAAAACACACTAACACTAATACACATTTCAAAGTGTGGAAAAAAGATAATAATCAATTATTCATCTTCTTTTTTATGCTTTTCAAAAGCATATTTTCTCATCTCTTTTTATTTACTCTACATATAAATACCTATTCGTGAAAAGTATGAATATGCAATGGAAGGTTGATCTTTAGCTTTTGGCATACACAATCCTATATTAACTAAAATTCAGGCGAATACACCCACATTTCCAAGCCAAAACTGATAAAATATTTCTTATAGAATATAAAATCAAAAATAATGAACATTGATCATTGAATAATTCTCGTTTTATGTAATAAAAACCTTGACCTAAGAGAAAAGCTAACCTTTGACAACATCAAATAGTTTGCATAAGACTGTAAGTGACATGGATCACAGCCTCTAGTTACATCACTAATTTACACGAACACATTTCATGCATTATGCTAAGTCACTCAGCTCATCTCTATACACAACCACGTTACTTGTAAACTTTGCTTCCAAATGTAGTTATGTATTTGCATGAATCGAACATGCTTTAAAAATGAATTTTATTTACCCTTTCTCTGTATGCACTTCATAACTTTTATTGGAAGCATTTAAATTTTATGAAATAACACTTAAAAGGTACTTTAAATCCCACAGTCACACAACTCATACATTACCGCAGGCAATTGCCTGCCATTGCATTCATCTTTGTGCTGCCATCTACATGTTTGACCCGAGTATAGCGAAAGGAGCGCGCTCTGCGAAGAACAGCTGACAAACAATGATTCAGAAATATAAGGACTGCGCCAAGCAGCAAAGTTTACGTAAGTTAACTGAAGTTAACCGAGTTAACTTATGATCTGCGTACAGTGTTGCTCAGTGTATGATATTGAGTTTCATATTTTGTCAGCATACATCTTACAACAGTGGGACAGTGCGTTCATACGCCTTGTTGTTTTCAGATCAGACTACTACTATAATACTTATAATCCTGTACGGTAAGGAAGTTCCGTGGTAGCGATTTATGTGCACTGCGGTCGAAGCATGTTGGCGTAAAGCTGAGGAAGAGTTCATTCACGTGTGTCATTAGAATTATAAAATTAATTAAATAATAATATCAGTTGAATGAGGGATTAAAGGTCGTTTTATCGTATTACTATGGAAATCTCTCCACAAAAAGGCGATGGACAACCTCTGCCTCTTCCCGAATTAGAACTCCCCAAATCGTGGTGGAACGACGATGAAGTCAGTTACTTATTTTCACCATTTCGATCACACGATCAAAATCCAAACGACAGAGAGGCCAAAATAAAGTTTTGGAAACCTATGATCTGTAAGTGGTGTGATCATCATAAAAAATGTACTTTCACTTTATCTGAACTGGAAAAAACGTTTACCAAAAACCAATTGATCCCAGCATGTTTGACAGGTGTGGTAGAAGATATGTTAAGGTATGATAAAGGTCACTAATTATATTATTATTCTCATTTAGTTTTAATTGTAACAGCAACAAATTATAGCATATTAAAATATTTTTTAAAAGTTATTGAATAGTTATTAAATGTATTCTGTTATCAACTGGTGACAGGAGACGTCAAATTTGTGAAAAAGATCAATTTCTGCTGCTGCCTGCTCAAACTTGGAGTGGATGGGCAGTAGATATGTTAATCAAGAAACCAATGGGCTGGTCACTTAAGAAAGCAAGAGAACTTTTAATTAAAAGTGAAGAAGAAAAAACATATGTGGTTCTTGAAGCAACTAAGGTAACTAAGAAATAACTTGGCCACTTATTGTTGAATTCTGATTAATATTCTTGAAGTTGTACCTCTAGTGCAGTAAAAGTAATCAAAATAAAATAAAAATTAAATATTTTGTTTCAGGGTATATAAAATGTTGGTTGGAATTTGAAAACCTTTAGAATTTTCTTTTTATTACCCCTTCCAAACATTAAAGAGGAAATTACTCAATGACATATGTTCATGTGACTTGGAGAAAAATGTATGTGATACTAATGAAGTGTATTTCAACTTAGTTGCAGGCAGAATTACTTTTGGCACATGTAAAAGAAACCAACAAAGGATTAGTATTAACAAAAACAGAAGTGAAGAAAATTGCCTCAGGCTTCAAAGATTTAGATGTTGTTCTTCATTGGTTACTATGTCACAATAAGATGGTTCAAATTAGTCACAAGGAAGATGAACTTTTAAAATTTTGTGGTGATGAAGAGAAAGTAACTGATATTAGTGAAAGAGATATTGGAATTTTTGCCTTGCAACAAACAGAAAGGAAACTTTGTCAAAATCTGGAAGAACTGGAAGCTGAAAGACTAAATGCTATTCAGTCTGCTAAGACATATATTGCAAAAGGAATGAAACAAATGGTAAGTTAAGCTTTGAATTTTTTCTTGGAAATTAACAATACTGTATTTTGATTTTCATAATTGAAATACTTTCACAACTGTAAATAATCTGACTTATAACATTTGGCAACACTTTTCTCGCAAATGAGTGATAAGTTTCTACCAAAATAGTAATGTTTGGAGGACTATTTGCTGTAATTTTAAATATAGGTGTTGTGGTGCGTCATCGTTGGCATTTTTCATGAAATAATTATAAACGTCATTGCCAACAATAGTATTTAATATAAGAGCAGCTTTCGATGGCTTAGCCATCATCATCAGTTGTCTGCTGAATGACATCAACTGATGATGATGGCTAAGCCATCGAAAGCTGCTCTTATATTAAATACTATTGTTGGCAATGACAATGTTTATAATTATTTCATGTAATTTTAAATATTAGGTTGTAATGTTTTCATCTCCAATCATAGGGTAGAACAAAAGGCTTCCATGTATTTTTAAATATTATTCCCTAATGTAATTTTATATTCTTATGAATTAGGGATACATTTTGATGAAACTTGATCCATCATTATGATGTAACATGCATACTAATTTATCTTTTCTGTCATATTTTACTTTTTCGCCCTTAGTAAGAATAGGAAGTATTGTAATCGTGCGCCAGAAAACGACGAATTTTCGACAGAAAAACTCTTTATTATTGGGCCCTGGTAATGAATAAGTGGATAAACCCTGTTCCCGTGTATAGTAAATTGCTTCCTCTAACATGTGTAGTCAGAATCCAAGTTTTGTTGGCCCTTGCTACCGAAAAATGGATCGTCGGCGAAACGTCTCGGTCCGTCCGTGGTCAAAGTTGGCGCCAAAACCGTTCAGCCGATTTTCCCCAAAATTGATATCCCACGATTAATTTAAAGAAACTCTATTTCCCCTGAGTTTGAAACAGACGTTTTGATTTTGCGGGATACTTTAGATGATGTCTCAGTAACATTTTTAGTTTCTGTTTTTCTCTTTCTTTCTTTTTCTCCTAAAAATTGCTGCCAATATTTTTATTAAACTTCGTCCTCAGATAGGATACAAAGACGCCTAAAGATGCAAGACTTGTCTTTGGTTGTCCCTGATTTTTCGAAAATTGCAAAAGTTAAATTTTTTCTGCGTTTTCCCTACAACCACGACATTGAAGAGAGATTCATTTTCTGAAAGAAAAGTGTTCTTTAAAAGCTAATCTTGAAATCGGAACATTCACAATTTTTCGAAAGTATGAGTAGTTTCCGCGTAATTTTGCGTGAAACATAGGCAATTTTTAATTCTTTAAAATCTTTTTCTTTAAAAAAATGTTCTTGTATCTATCAAAAGATGGCAAAAAAAGGTGGTTTTACCGACACGGTTACATTTCCGGCCAACTCTCCAATTTTCGAAAATTGCAAAAATTTAACATTTCGAAACTACAAAATAGAAGATAGACTTTTGACTTCAACATAATATATTCTGAAAGCAGTTATTTAAGAAAGGATTTTTCAAAAACCGCTTAATTTTTTCTTTAAATTTTCTCTTCGTCAAAGGATGGTGAGATGGTGCTAGTCTCATTTCCGGCGAGCACTACTGTCGAAAAACGCAAGAAGTTAACATTCCAAAACTACAAAATTGAAGCTAGAAATTTTGTTTTAACCGTAACCTGTTCTAAAGAAACTAGCTCTTTCAGAAATATCATGTTACAAACCTGTAGGTAACTGAAACAGACTAGTGTAGCTTGAAGTGTCAATACTTTTCTATAAAGTGGGAGTTATTAATATTGAATGAATGTAAATGGATGAAATCTTCTTTAATTAAGTTCTTAGAGAGAGAGGGAGAGAGAGAGAGAGAGAGAGAGAGAGAGAGAGAGAGAGAGAGAGAGAGAGAGAGAGAGAGAGGGAGAGAGAGAGATCATGCAAGTACCCAGAAAGTTCTTTAGTGTTCAATCATTGCATTTCTAAAGTATTTTCCATTTGAGACTGACTCAACATTTACTTCCCAACCCCATTCCGCACTGCGACTCGCAGACTCTTTGACTTTGACAGTTGGGCGTTCCACTTTCTACGGACGAGTTCTCGCGCGTCCTCAGAATCTCCCAGTCGCTCCGACGCTGCTGATAACGTATATATTATAGACTCGGGCCCAATTGCGCAGTTGCACAATCCAACGTTTCTTGATTCGAGCGCAGGCGAACCTCATTGCACCAGTAGTTTAATGGCTCTTGATTAAAAGCATTGGGTTTTGATAACTCCTTTGACCTTTGTGTCAGATAATGAAACTATAGATAATGTACAAATCGTCTAATTTCAATCGTCAAACATTTTCTCTCCCCATTTACTATAGGTAAAGGAAATAGATATAAGACATACTTCCTGTCAAATTCGTATAGACTGACTTTTATAACAAAAACCTAACTTCTTATCGCTACGTGAACGCTGAGTGCTTAATTCAAATCGAACCAGTTTCTATATTCACGGGCGGCACTAACTACTTCGTATATTCACGATGTTTTGAACAGAGCATTCACGAGAGTACTTGATAAGCTGTATTTAGAACAGGTGATTTGAATCGGTTATAGCGCAAGTGATTTGAATAATTCTTAATAAAAAGCATTTAAAACAATCGAGTCATTACATTCAATGACGTCTTATCGTTGTAATATCAAATTATAAAAAGTTTATGTGAGCGTCGTAGATAAATTATTGATAACAGATTAGATATCACGGTCTTTATTTAACGCCTTCCATTACCATTTCGCGTTTTGAGTGAGTTTTGTTTCCTCCATACAAATGGATATAAATTTCAACTTTCAACAGTAGTCGAATTATGATAAAAAATGTCACACAGAACTATTACTCTCGTGTCATTTCAAGTAACTTGTTTCGTGCTTTGAAGATAGATCACGAAATCAATCATCCGTAAATGTTTGAAAAACCGTGGTAAATAATTTGTTAAGTCTTAATATATCAATTGTTATTTCGCCAAGCTCAACCTCTGCTCAATAAGAAATCATCCCGTGTATTCCCGAGCATTTCCTAAGTCTCGTTATTGTACGTGCTCTGATTTGAATACCGGTGTTTGTTTTTTGTTTTTATTTACAGTATCGGACTATAAAAAATTAGTCAGAAATAACGGTTGTACGATCACGGATACAGGTCGTCAAATGCACATCAAACGTCGAAATGCATTCATAGGTACGTAGCATCCAACTGCGTAAATTGAGAACGATCTACTCGAGGCTAGCAAACTTTACTTCACATTTATTTCAAGTAGGTTTAAAATAATTTCTAAGAGATTAATTTTTTACTACAACAAAAGTTCTAGTGTAAGAAACGAACAAAGAAGTATGAAATAATATACACATTCTAACTTACGTAGCATCCAACTGCCCCACAACACCTCTAAAATTATGATCAAGAAGCTCATGATTTTCAGAGCGGCCGACTAACTTCGACGCCCAATTTCTGCAAAAATACTAATATTTTCCAAAAATTCAACATGACCGTATTTGAAAATATGTTTTTGATGAACACATTTCTTAAGAAAAAAATTGTATCTTCATAATTGTAGGAAGATGCTGAAAAAACATTTTTTTTTTTTTTTTTAGATTTTCGAAAAATCAGTTTTCACCAACTTAATACCTGCGCTATTCTCTTAAACGTCATTCAGACTATCCAACAATCAGATCGGTCACGGAAAATCAACCTTGGAGAAATCGACTGAACAGTTCAGCCGATATCGTTGTTCACAGACGGACAGATGGGCGTTTTGCCGTCAATCGACTTTTCGGTATCAAAACATGGATTCTAGCTACACCACATGTATGCATGAGGGTTGTTTATTTTTTTTTTTTTTTATTTTTTTTTTTTAGCGACTACATTGATCCAATTTTTCGTTATGAGGGCCTGGTAATAAGAGCTTTTCTGCTGAAAATTCGCCGGTTTTTCGCACAGCATTACATAATTTTTCTTAAGAAGTCCCTTTTTAAGCGCGAGGAAGTAAAAATCGATAGGTTTGAATGCCTACTAATCTACTTTACGAAGTCATTATGCCTTCATGGACACATTACAGAACGATCAAGTTCGAATACAAACATTAGCCTCAATGTTCATTGCTTTATTCTCTATTTGTCATTGAGAGTTCATCATGAGTCGTTCCCCGATAAAAAAATCGCACATCGAAAATTTCCTGATATGTAAACGTCTTCTTGCAAGTTTAAGGCTCAGAGTGCAATGGCTTCGATAATGAAAGAAGCTATGTTTTGTTTTACTCGTTCTCGGCGAAGCTCTTGAAATTATAAAAAGAAAGTTGACGAAGGCGGATTAAGATCGGATGCCCACGTTCTTGAGGGCTCCGCTGCAGAAAATCCAAAAGGGGGCCCTTCATTGTCATTGCCATCTTCAGTGAGGGTGAGCGCGTTCGTACGATCCTCAGTCGGGATTCCCGACTTCAGGGGTCTCGGTGCCGCGCCCCGCATGTACGAGCCGAGCGACGCCCCCGCAGATTCGAATCGGCTGCTTCGATGAACAGCGGCCGTGCGCTTGCTGTGCGATATACGCAAGTAAGCTAATGCAAACGTACTAACCGGAATGCAATTAAAATAGGACATATGAAACCAAACATGTCAATAGAAGACGGGTGTACCCAGCGAAAACAAGAGACTGGAGCAGTAAATCCACGGGGGCCCTTTATTTCAAACAAAAGTGTTCCCTCTTATATATTCTAATGTTGCTTATACTTCAACTACAATGAAATAAATATTTTTCTTCGAAAAGAATATTGAAGAAAATAATTTTTGTCTACATTTTTATAATTATATTAAACAATTAATACAAACAATATTAACCCCCAAATTACTTTTAATTTGGGGGTTAATTTTAAATATTTTTCCGAACTTTCGTTAACAGTCTGAATTAGAAAGAAATACATTTTTTATACAGCCATTAGTAAAACAGGTTCTTTTTAGGGCATGCACAGCGTGCTAAAAGTTCAATTCATAGCCTATGGTCTCAAAATTTTATTTTTTTAATGCCCTAGAACGCTTCGTTTTGGAGTTATTTAACGATACATTCAAAATATGCTGCCGCATGTCGCGGGTTGTATTTGACATGAATATTTGGATTTATTCTACAGTGCTATCTAGTGGAGTTACAACAAAATTAGCAGCACATACATCTGCGTGAGGGGAAAAACATGTAGATGTGCCAAATTTCATAGAGATCGGTCACACGGGGTCGTAGTTAACCAACACACAAGCATATATAAGTTTCTTTTCTAAGGCAACACATGAGTAGCTTTAATATCGGCACGTTTTGGAAATGCTTTGTTTAAGGCTTTCATACTGATCACTCGTTTCAGAAGTTACATTACTATTAGAAAGTTTCAGAAACTGATCTCATTTGAGCTTCTCGTACGTGCACCATGCGATGTACAGATGTCCTCGAGATATATCTTATCGTGGTCATAGAATATGATAATATACGTACTTCAGTTTTATTGATGTAGATTCTTGGATATTACAGTTCGTTATATCAGGTGGCAGTATTATATCATTTCCCAATAGTGATCGGCCTTACTGCTGTTTTCCTTCTGTCGGATTCTTGATAAACAACAAGCCAGAAGTGTTGTGTTTGCACGATTAATTAGGAAGAAAAAATTGAGCCCGATAACGTCACGACGCTGGAGAGTTTTTTAGAGAAACCGTCGTTCCAGTGGAAAGACAATAAACCAAGGCCTGACTCTTAATTTTGAAAGCAAACATACTTATCAATGCTGTATAGGGTTTTCTGTATTTATATCTGGCTTACAGAAGGACTTTACAGCGTGAACAGGGAAATGGAGAACAGTGAATCAGACCATAATAAGGACGTGACACTTCGAAAATGCCTTATTCGCAAGATAAATCAAAACGAGACGACTTATTTTCCAGACGGACGATAAGAAAGGTATCTTCCACCTTCTTCATTTTTAAATGCTTCGTGGACCTCGTTAGGGTTCATGGGGATTCAGCCCTGCCCCTCCCAAAAAGTCGATGACATATTCAGAGATATAGTTTATACTATTTTTCTATAGTAATGTAAGTCATTCAGCAGCTCGATTGAATACTAAACTAATTGAAAACGTTATAAATCAGTTTTAGTCAACCAATAAAAATCAATTTTAAATTCAGCATTAGTGAAAAATTCATTAAAAGATAGCATCTATTCGGCTAGAGCCCCCACCCCGCAGAACCACTTTAAATGTTATTATTGAACAGACTTTTAAAAATATAGTAAAATATCATCTCGTCTAGGTTATGCTCACAATGTAGAGACGCTCAGGGAAACATACTGCCGACTGCCAGGTCGCTCCTACGCGACCGGAACTGCTTGTCGCTGGGTTCTCGAATTTCCACATGGGCGGGGTGACGTGCGCCCGGACATCACCTTCGCCGGCGCGTTCATGTGGGTCTAGGCCGCAGACGTCCCCGCGTGGCGCTGGCGCTCTTACGTAACACCGCCTGCTGGTGCGCGCGTGTCGCGCGTTTGCTCTCTCCCCCACCCCGAGATTTCCTGCGCGTGGGGTGGGGTACATCGCTTAATATTCTTGGAAAAGTGTAGCTGAGCAGACGTCCGCCGTCTCATTTACAAGTGCTTGGCAACCGCCGCTTCCGCTGTTTCCGAAAGGAACGAGTCTGCGAATTGAACAGAATTATGTTCATGGGCATAACTCGAACGAGTGGTCCTACAGAATGGCACAGACTTTCCCGAATTAGTTTTCTGTTTTCTTTGGTCTCGGCTAGCTATTCGGATTTGACACATACTCTTGCCAGCAGCCATCAACGCACAAAGCACTTTTTTTACAAAAAAAAATCTTATTTTTTCGGTTTTCTATTAGAACCGAAATATTATTTTAAGAATATGAAATAACAGTAATACCTCGTCCTAAATGGCAATTTTCTTTGAAAAAGTTGGAACCGTTTTTAAGAAAACGGCGTTTAAGCACTACTGTAAATTCCAAATTTGAAGATTTTTTTTTTAGTTTTAGAAAAACTTCATCTGAAGTCATTTGAAGCACATTAACTCACCAATTCAATCTTTGCTGCAAATACAAATTGCTGGAAATGTGCATAATAATTGTGTGAGAGATCTTTCCAAGAAAATAAATTTGTGGAACTTTTGAAAAAACGAAAGAAAAGGAAATTAACTGTACGTCATATTAAAGAGTCCAATTAGCACTATTCGTTCGATAAGTTTGAAGAAATAATTTGGAGCCATTTTTTAGAAAATAGCGTTTGAGCGTTTTTGAAAATGGGGAAGTTTGAGTCATTTTCACAGAAAACTGTTGAGTTTTCGAGAAACGTTATCTGGCATGATTTAAAGCACATGTACGCATAGATATAATAACGTGAACAAATTACCTCTAATATAAATATTAACGTCGTGAGAGACAAGTCAAAAAAATTTTATTTTTTTTTAAAACAAAAGAATAGAGCAATGTGGCGTCTATGTTTCTCGTAGAGTACATTGATTAGAGTAATATGTGTACTCTAGGTCTCTTGTAGAGTACATTTAGCGCTATCCCTAACAAAAGTTTAAAGAAAAAATTAGGAGCCATTTTTGAGAAATTTGTTTATGTACTTTTTTTTAATTGCACAAGTTGCTCGCAATGTTGCGCGAACACTATTTTAAAAAAATGTGCATGACCTTTATGAAAGAACTCGCTATGGAGAAGATTTTATTTGGAAGAAAAAAATGTCTATCTTCAATTTTGTAGTTGTAGGAAACGCACAAAAATTTTTGAAATTTTCGAAAATTCAGAGTTAAAACTGAAAATCGGACCTATGCTGCCGTTGTAAGTGTATTTTACTCTATTCTTACAAGAAATTTAATATAAAAAAACATTTATTTATTTACGTACTTGTATCTTCGCCTTTAATTGGAATTAAAAAGTGGTAAAAATCAATAAGCAATTTTCTTTTACTACCACGTAGACATCGGAAGGACAATACCTATATTTCTAATTTCCAACACGCTCAGAAATTGAAAGAAAACTATGCAGGCTCCGGCCTTATGAGATGTCTATAGTTGTGACCTTAGACCTACGACCTACAACTATGTGGCTCAGCCTATTTTCTGCAAAATTAATGCTCTCCGATTTATGAACTCTAGCCCCTGTGAGTATGAAATGGATACTTTGGTTTTGGGGGTACTGTACTATACTTGAACTGCCCTAGACGTAAATCAGCGGTTTCTGTGTCATCCAATCGGGAGGTTGAACATCACCATAGTGACGTCACTAGTGATGTGTAAGTTCCTGATTGGATGACACCGTAACAGTTGAGGTCCTGCCAAGTGCCGCTCTAAATGAATCGAAGTATACTCCTCAACCTCAGCAGTTAACACAAGAAGAGTTTCAAATGTTTTTCAAAAATGTCTCTAAGTTTGTTATCGTACTGTGTCCTCGAATTTTGTTTTGGATTGGATACTTAAGAAAATGGCGCAGAACTCAATTTCGTTAAAATTCTTAATTTTACGAAAAATGCAAAATTCCAAACTGTTCAGCGTCTTCCTATAACAATATTGAAGAGAAAGATGTTTCCGTTAATGAAATCTGCTTTTGAAATGAGATCATGTACACATTTTCGAAAATGCTACTAATTTTCGCGTAATATTGTGTGAAATATAGGCAATTTTTAAAACTTTTATCAAAAACCGCTCAATTTTTTTCTTTAAATTTTTCTCTTTGTATGCATCAAAGTACGGTAAAAATTGGTGCTGGCCTCGTTTCCTGGCAAACCGAAATTTCAAAAATTACGAAAAAATATCATTTCAAAACTACAAAAATGAAGTTAGAGATTTTTGCCATTTACAAAAACGGTTCCAAAAAGCAGCTCTTTAAGAATCGCCGTGGATATTTATTTTGAAGAAACTTGTAGTTTTTGCAGTTCTACTTGAAATTAATGCAATTAATTAAAAAAAAACATTTTCCCCCAAAACCGCTTCAATTGTTTTTTCCACGGAGAAAACAAGGGTCGCTTAAGAGAATGACAGAATCATTTTAGTTGAACTCTCTGAATTATCGAAAATTGCAAAGAGTTAGAAACAGTGCGAGAAGGTATGTGCTGTTGTAGCTTCACTAATTGTGATAGTGAAAAGGCTCATTGTTTCAATGTCTTGCTTTATTCGGAACATGATAAAAACGTTCCTGGGGAAAGTACAAATCTAAAAGTGATTACCCGTTTTCATGCAGTTACTTGTCATGGAGCAGTTTTGCAATGTACAAACAGCGATACGTGAAGGTTAATGCATAACCATTCCCACGCAGACCTGCAACCTGTCGGCGAATAGGCACACGAGTTGATCACGTGAGAGAGATTAAATTAAGATCCCAATGTACTAGCTTGCATGAGTTTGCATGAAGTGACAGCTGTTTCAAATGTTTTCATATTGGTGTTGGTTTAAGGCAGAAATGAAAGTTCACCGTCCATCCCTGACTTTTGACATACTTTTGGAAAGTCAACACTAAAAATTAAATATGCACCGAATTTTAGCACGTTAATTCCGTATATAAAACAATACGAAATTCAATGGGATGTAGATCTAGTGTGTATTTTTTTTTTTGGGGGGGGGGGGGTCAGTGTACAGTATATAATGTACATCAAAAAAGTTGCAAATAGGATTTGAGATACCGTATTAGTTTGAGCAAGAATCAGATCCTGTACGAACTCCGTGCACAAACGTTCTTGTGAGAAGCATTTATACATGTTCATTCAGAAATAATAAATGTATGCCTATAAACGAGAAACCTAGTGAAGCAACAAAAGCTCATATTTTTTCGCATTATTGGCAACGGTTACTTAATATTACATTTCACCCTTCAGCCATCAATGGAAAAATACAAATGATATAATTCAAAGTATCGCGAAAATTAATATTTGTTAAAAGGTCCCACGTATGCTACGCCACAGTTCTAAGCCATTTCAAAAATGTAAATGTAAATGAAAATGAAAATGACTTCCTGCCGAGGGCTGTTGTGCTCTATGCTATCAAAACGTTAAAAGAGAAAACAAACAATATAAACTCTGGCAAGGGTCGACCCCGGCCGTTTAGGGTACAAATCTCTCGCTCTGGCTCCGAGCCCTGGTATTAGAAGCAGAATTAGTCGTTATACTACATTTCTAATATTTTTGAAATTGTGTATATTTCAAATTGCATTTACCGTTAGGCGAAAATTACATAAAGGATTTGAGGGTTTAAGATGGAGGAATATTTTACTTTAATAAAAAAATATTTAATTTTAATTTTCAATCCCCAGATGTTACAATGAAATGTGATCCATCCTCCATTATTAAGAAAACCTTACTTCTTTGAGCAGCAACAAAATTTAAAAAAATAATTAAGAATCGTTTATGAGAAAATTTTGTTAATTATATTTTTAAGTGTTTTTACCATGCAAAAATTGATCGAAAAACTACAATTTTTCAATAAGTTCTGTACACCATAATTGGAAGATTAATTTTGAAAACCACATTTCATCAAGAAAAACATTTTAATCTTCACGAATGTAGTTTTTGGAAAGGAACGAAAGAAATTGAACTTTTCTAATTTTCTAAAAATTCAATAAAAGTGAAAGCGTATAGAAATGTGTTTCTGGATAATGTATAAGAGAAGAATAATCAATTGAAAGTTTAAGGATCCGAACCTTGCCCGTGCAATGTTAAACTTAACTCCTTGCATATCGTAAATCGCTTTGGAGCAACCAAGGACTAGTCATTGCCTTATCGTGCAGCCTGCGCCGCACCGAGAAATAAACGTTTCTTATTTACAGCTGCCAGGGATGCAGGATTCAGAACCTATTCGTGGAGTGCCATCCACTCGGGCGTAGTGGGAATACTCCTTTAGAGTGAAATGTCAACAATTTGTGATTCTTGTGTTCAGTAAATTGAGAGTTCGAAACATTGTTGTGCGTAAAACAGAGCAACTAATTCAGTTTTAAAAGATAGTTTTTAATTGAAATTTACTACTCAGCGAATGGAGACCTTTTCGATGTTACGTACCCGACCCGTGAGTAATGTTGAGACCCATCAGTAAGATTTCCTGTGATGGATGAAAAAACTTAATCCTTTATTTACTAATCCTGGCCTAATTAATATTGACTTCGTTGATTTATTTCCAAGTTTTCTTTGATTAGATACTCACCACACTCTGTTTCTACTTATTATGATAGTATTAGGGAAGTTACGTTTACTTAGGCCTATGTCACACGAGCGTTGCGTTGACGCGCGTTTGACAGACGATAAGTAACACGCGTTGCAGTAACACGTGATGTAGCCAAAAAAAAATGTTTTGTGCGTCCTTTATACCGATAAATCGATTGACAGCAAAAGTCTGTCTGTCCGTCTGTGCACAAGGCTAGGACATTAACCGTTCTGTCGATTTTCTCTAAAATGTATATTCGCCATTCGTTCTAGCTGGTGTCGCGGACCCAGGAATTTGAAACTGATATTTTAATTTTGGAGGGATACTTAACATGAAACCCCTGGAACAGTTTCAAAATTTTCGAAAAAAGGCTCCAAATTTTTGGATTAAATGTTATTTGAATTGCGTTTAAGAAAATGGTGCAGGTCTCATTTACGTTGACGTCCTCTATTTTTCGAAAATTGGAAAAAGAGTTTAAAACTTCAAAATTGGAGACAAGAGATTTTTGTCTCAGACAAAATGTATTGTACAAACGTAGTTCTTCAAAAAAGGACCTGTAAATTTTTGAAAAAAACGAGTAGTTTTTGCGTGTTTTTCGTTTGAAATTTACAACAAAAAATTAAGAAACCGCTCGAATTTTTTTAATTTTCTCTCCATGTGTAATAAGGAACGGCAAGAAATATGGCGCTAGTCTCATTTTCGGGTATTGCTCTTTTAAAAAAAAAATTGCAAAAATCTTTTCAAAACTACAAAATTGATGATACAGATTTTGGCCTCAAACAGACTGTTGTACAACATTAGCTCTTCAAAAAAAAAGGGATGTAAATTTGTGAAAGAAAAAAACCTAGTAGTTTTGCGTAATATTTGCTTGAAATTAATGAAATATATACAGATTTGACACCAACTACGGACCACCTTTCATTTATAGGAAAATGGCGCGTTTAGAAAGAATTGATAAGAAAATGCCCATTGTTGGCAGCGCCCATCGCTGTAAGCAGTCATTGACTGAGATTTGTTGATATAGACAGAAATGTGGTAATTATATAACTGTTATTACTAAGGGGCGAGAAAGTATGTGCTCTTTTAGCACCACTTGTATGTGCTCTTATCACCATACATTGGTGATATGATAAACGTGTCTTTCTAACAAAAACTTTGGCCATTGAATGGAAGCAAAATTTCAATTTGAGCGTCTGGGTTAGTAAGAATGTGAGTCTGCATACTTGTGTTTACGCCTCCTTTAAGCTTTCCTTTAAAAAAATTCCTTTTATCAGTAAAATTTGACCAAAAGTATTCGCTTGAATTGTCTTTGATGGCTGTGCCGATATAGTTTCATAGATATTTCAACAGAATTCAAGATCAGAATGCAAGATCAAAGTTTTTGCCCAACGTGATGAGGTTCTCTTGCATTTCTTGATTGGATGTTAATGAAACAGATGGATTTTCCATTTCTTCTTCCGATATCAGTCTATTCTTACTCTAAAACTCCTTATCTTAGCGAGTGTCTACAATTCCCAACTGAAGTTACTTCCCAGTCTCGTGTTACCCGACATACTGATACTGAACGGAGCCTCCTCACAGCTCTGTCAAATGAGGCTTGCTTCTTTCTTTCACTTATCCAAGATTATTATAAAACTTCCAGGGAGTTTGAAGTTGTTGCTCTTTTCAATGTTTCATGTTGGATTGTTGGGATTCATTCACCATAATTTTTAGTTAATTTATTTGTACTAGATTGTGTAACTCTTACTTGATGTAAATTTCCTTGTACAGATTTTCTTTTATGTATATATTTTCTTTCTAGCTCAGTCAATTTATATTTGATTTTTTAATTTTGTTGCTTATTTTACGTAGTGTTTATTTTTGTAATTTAGGTTATTCTGTAAATCAGCGTTTCCACTGCGTCTCACCCATGAATACTTATGTATTGTGTTCATATTATTATTATTATTATTATTATTATTATTATTATTATTATTGTTGTTGTTGTTGTAAATTTGGGTGGAGAGGCAAGGGCCCCTCCGCCGATTCACAGGCTACGCGATAGTTTTTCACGTGCGGTACGGGTCTTCATAAATCGTGTTTTATAAATGTTTAGGTACGCCTGAAGTCCGAAGTAAGGCTAGTGTTAGAAGAACGCCGCTTAATTCGCTCATTCACCACAGTATTTGGATAAATCTATATGAATGATGTTTCTTTGATAATTTCGGAATTCATCCGGCCAATATCGACGTTAGTCACAGGTAATGTAAGGTAATTGCCCGATTTTGAGACATATGGAGTGTTCCTACGAAGTATTTTGGAAATTATGCGTTGCACAGACTGAAGGTTGTACATACAGCGGAAGGTCGGAGTCTCGCCGCCAACTCGCAAATGCGTAACGAAGCGGCATCTCAAGAGTTTGTGAAGTTTGAGGTTCTTTGATGGATTCGTGTGAATGATTTAGGAGTGACGCAGGCGAGAAACTACACACCTTGACTCTCACGAGACTTAAAATCTTCGCACCAGCAGTCTGATCCCGGCTTATTACTCATGATCTGTATTTTTTGTCACAGTAACAAACACACCTACCCTGGCTACCTCAAGTTGGCTAATGTCCGGAGAGAATCCGAAGTAGGATCAGCTTTGAAGCCTTCTTCGGACTTTATTCGCCGATCTTGATCAACGTTAACATTAACCGGCTAATGCTCGAATTAGATTCGGACTTCACCCGTAACGTACTTTATAGTAGTACGTACGTATTTTATGCAGGGCTTCTCAAAATTGTTTCACACTTCTAGGGTATGTGTTGCCAATGAACATGTAGTGGGCAACTCCTCTTGCACCTGTGTTGAGCAGATAATATCCGTTAGAACTTAATAATCAGGGGGCAAAGTCAATGTAAATTCGTGAAATGAAATTTCCCATCACATGGTCATTGGCAAATAATTATAATTTTCAACCGAAGTTCCTAATGTATTATAAGACCCCTTTATTACGTACTATAGTATAAAGTAATAGTATAAAACATTCTATGAAGCAGACTAGTCCAATTACTTTTGTAGGTGTAGAACATTCGTACAGAAAATACAAATCCATTTATAAGACCTCATTGACAGCATTTTGTATTCGAGGATTTGAAAAGGCTTTTATCATGCAATTTTAAACACTATCAGGAATGTGTATTTTTATTGGAATACATTCAGTTCCCTAGTCAGGTGATAACAAAGATCTGCCCATGCCTTGCTGATGTGGATATTTATGTTCTCTAGATAATGGTTATTTGTGTTCGTTTCAAAGCCTCCGAAAGCGTCCCCGACAACAAAGACCCTGACGAAACGGAAAAAAGGCGGAGACTGCGTGTGTGTTCAGTTTTCAACATTAAGTCAGTCTTGTAAGGTAGTTCCTACATAGCTAAACAGACTGAATAAAGAAATTCCGTTCTATTCGCATGGAAATGTCAAAGTCCAATTAGTCAACTACTAATCTCATGGCATAAGGAGTGTTCTTTAATACCAAGCCCATGTTGAAGTAGGTTACATATATTTATCTACCATATTGTCATTTGTAGTCTATTTCAATTTTATATTTAAAAAATAATTTTAGGTAAACATTATTGCTGAGTACTATTTAAATATAAACTATTTACTTCATGATTTCATTTAGTATTTATGATTACATTCATTATCATTGAATAACTTCATTTGAAGCCGCGAAATTAGAAATAAAAATTGAAAGTTGTCAATTGTTAAATCTGGTGTTTGCTCTTCCAGTATTCCTTTCTTCAAAACCGTATGTTTTCGTTAGCATCTAAATTCTTTGTCGGATAATAATAATAATTCAAAATGTTCTCAATCATTAGAAAGGAATGTTTTAATTACTTTGCATAGGTGCCTTCTGATCAAGTATTGCTTTTACAACGTAAATAGTTTTGAGAAAGTATTGTAATGCCGCGAAAAAAACGGTGAATTTTCTACCCCAAAACTCCTTTTGTGACGCCCTGATATTGAAGAGGTGGAGAAATTGTGTTCCCTATTACTTCCCCTAACCAGAACACAGCAGGATCCACGATTTGTGGGCCCTTGATACCAAAAAATTGGTTAACGGTGAAACGTTAAACGTGTGGTTAACTCTTTAACACCTAAACCGTTCGGATGATTTTCTCCAAAATCGATATTCTCCGATCAATCTGGACAATCACGAAACTACGAATTTGAAAGTGATATTTTGGTTTGGATGCGGAACATTAAATGAAGCTTTAACATTTTCAAAATTCTCTTGTTTCCCTTCATAAAACCAATTCTAAAAAAGTATTTAAAGTAGTGTTCAATTTTGTTTATAAAACTTGTAGTTTTCGCGTAATTTTTCTTAAATCTCTTCCTTAAAGATATTTTTTGTAATTAGGTCATGTACCATTTTCTTAAAGTAAAAACATTTTTACTTTTTGCGCTTAAGAAGGGGCGTCTTAAGAAGCGAAAGTCATTTAATGCTGCGACGTTCTGTTATCGAAACGGCACATTTTCGGCAGAAAAGTCTTATTACAGACCCCTGGTAACGAAAAAGTGGGTAAATCGTGTCCCCTGTACTATATAATAAATTGCTCTCTCTAACACGTTGTATAGTCAGTTTGTGAGCCCTTGATACCGAAAAATTGATTGACGGGAAAAGTCGGTCCGTCCGTGAGCAACACTAGCAGCTAATCGGAAGCAGGATTTTCATCAGAATTTATATTCCCCAATCCGTCTGGGTGATGTCGCAGCCCTCTAAATTTGAAACCTATTTTTAAAGTTTGGGAAGTATTTTAGATGAAGCCCTTGGGACTTTATTGAAAAACAAATTACACGAAATTTTTTGATTAAATTTTGGTCGCAGAGCATAAAGGACGTTGACGAGAATGAATGGTGCAGGCTTCATTTTCCCCCAATTCGTGTTTCGAAAATTGCAATTGCATTTTCGGCCTCTTTCTACAGATTCAATTATGCAAGTATTTATTCGAGATGAAATGTAATCAAAAACAGCTATTCAATTAAGATCATATTCAGTTTTGCGAAAATGTTAGTATTTTTGCGTAATTGTGCATGAAACCTATGCAATTTTTTAATTCTATACAATTATGTTTTCAATAGTGGCTCCACATTCATTCTTGAAATTGTTATCACGTGTGTAGCAAAGAACGGTAAAAGAAGTGGTGATTTTCCCATTTTCAGCGCACTCTATTTTCGAAAAAAAAAATCGAAATTCTTGCGCTTTGTTTGAGGTACTGTGAAAGTAATTTAAGAAGTGCTTGGGGACCATTGGACATTCTGAAAATCCTATAAAAGCCGTTTGAATTGTCGAATTTGTGTAATTTGCTTTAAAAGAATTATTTTTCTAGTTTAATGTTGTAAGGTGTGATGATCCTTTAACAGTTAAAACTGTGTTGCGTACTATGGAGAGAAAAGGTATTTTGTTCTCAAGAAGGAAATACTGGATTCGCTACCCTAACTATAAACAAGTTGAATTCTGAATACGTATGGAAATGAGCGTTTTCTAACAATTGATACGAAAATATTCGCCATGCATGTACGCCAAACGAATCGCCGCCCATTGTTGCTTTCAAACCACCGCACTGGCAACAATGTAACGCAACGCAACAGCGCCGTGCTGGCAGGGCTGAACTAGTCTCTGCCAGAGAGTATAGCGCCGCGATATTAACTTCCATTTTTTTGAAGGATAAAATACATAATTAATTGCCGAATTTGTATTGATAGTTCGTTGAAAAGAATTTGTTTTTGACCCTAATGTTCTACGATTTGTAGTGACGTATACAAAACATGATGAGATGTGTTGATAGGTCAGAAATTGCTGTTTAATAATATTACGTAACCTTTACTAAGGATGAGAGAGTATGTGCGTGCTGTTTCAGCACAACTAGTTAAATATCACCCACGTCGTTAATTTTTACATTTCCGTTGCTTGTATACAATATTGTTTTTATGAGTACAAGTGATTTAAATTATTTCTGATAAAAGTTTCTGGAATGTTTTCTGTGAAAATGATTTACAATTGCTCATTTTCATGAATGCTTCAACATTTCCTCAAAAATGGTTCAAATTTTTTTTCTTGAAACGTTTTGTATTGAGAGTTAAATGCACTAAATAACTCCATCATGATGCATGTGATAAACTCCATCATGATGCGTGTGTATTCTTTTGATTTCTCAAAAATTACACAAATGTATTTAAATATATTTTACGTCATCAATATTTATACTATGGGCGTTCTGTATAGATTATTGCATTTGTGAGTGCAAGTGCTTCAAATGATGCCTTATAAAGTTTCTCGAAAACTCAAAAGTGTTGTAAATGAGCTCAAAATTGCGCATTTTCAGAATCGCTTAAACGACATTTTCTCAAAAACTGCTCCATTTTTTTCCAATGAAAATATGTGTACATGTCCAGGTTGTATGCAATATTCTTAGTCATATTTCAATTCTACTCTTAGGGAGCCAACAAATCGGGAAAACGTGAGATAAATTTCGTTCAGGCACCGATAGATAGCTGTAAAGAGGGTGAGGCATTTCCGGAAATCTAGCCCAGATTAAAGAGAAAAGGAAACTAACTAGTATGAGAAAGTCTGTGCCATTCTGTAGCACGTTGTTGTTTACTGTTCTTTCAATAGTTTTCCAGATAGAGACCTTTGCCCGATTCCTTTTTTAATTTTTATTGTTATTTTAAAAATCATAATGATTAATACTACTTAGTGAATGTATAAGTCAGAGATACTAAATTTCCAAAACACAGGGGTAGTAAGTTTTAATAAGTATATAATTTTACTTTGTTCAAAACTACTACGAGAGACATGTGGAGCCCAAATTGTTTCTTAAGCAGTATTCCACAAAATGATATGTTTTTGAACTATTACATTTTTGGAGATTTAGTTCTTTCGAATATCACCCAAAACCTGAAATAAAAACCCGAAATATGTGTAAAAATTAAATTGAAGGAAAAAGCGACCATTTGAGTTTCTGTGCAATTTAATTTCAACTCTTAATATTACAATGATTACTTTAGATATCATCTAGAACGCTATAACGTACTCAGATCAGGGGCCGGCCAAAGTTTGGTTCTGCTGTGAAGTGATTTACGCTTATTATTATTATTATTATTATTATTATTATTATTATTATTATTATTATTTTTTACCAAGTGTGCAAATACCTCTTAAGTGTATTGATATGTAGAAATTTGATGTTTTTCAAATTTTGTTGTTGTGAAATGAAGCGATAATGTACTGGATCATTTGTTCATAATTTTTCGTACAACAAATCAGATCCGAATACAACGTCGCTTAAAAATTCCCGGCAAAATGGTACCACTTTCGTCTGACTGTACGTTACGAAAACGACGTCTCGTGGATGCCCGTGGAGTATGCGCACGCGAGTGGGGAAGATGTGTCCGTGGCCTTCGGCGCGCAACAGCTGCAGAGCGAGGTGCCAGCCGTCTTCGCGCAAGACGGGTCGAACTCCAACCCGGCGGCGCGGGAGCGAGGTCGCGCTCTTCCTTGGGCGCGGGGGGCACATGCGAGGGTGCTTGGCTCGCGCGGACGCAAGTCGTTGGCGAGGCATTGTCGTCCGCTCTTTTTCCCGCCATTGTATTACCGTATTGCAGGACGCTCATAAATCCTTCATGGAATATGTATACGCAACAGGTGATAGAGGTGAATGAATTCATGTATTGTGTAGTATACAGTAACAACATTTCCTCTTCGGTTTTTTGTCAGTGTACACTAAAATTTAAGTGAAATAAATTTATTGCTTGTACGCTCAAAAATAATTTAAATCGGTTTATAAATTTAAAGGAACATCGTGTATTGCTTCCGCCTGTCAATTGTTTTAGTAGGCTACCTGTCTGTTATTTATGCGTTACACGCTCGTGTTGCAGCGACCTCTACAATCGTGATGACATATTAATATTACCTGGGAAACAAAAGATTTAAAAAATGATGAAGATAAGAGTAACGAATTAGAAGCAAGAAGAAAAATAGAGACAAGAAGATGGAGTAGGAGAAAAAAACCTAAGAAAGATAACTATTGACCTAGTTTTGCCCAAACTTTTTGGATCCTATTACTGTTAGGCAAAGTTATTCAAACCGTCCACCACTTACTGTAATTAACTTCCATCTACTTAAGCTAATAAAGTTGTATAGTACTCGAAATCAAATATTTCATTAGATATTAAAAATTAAGTTTTATTCACTAGTTAATAAATCAGTTTAAAAGATGTGTTGTGACAAAGGCACTCTCAAAATCAACATTTAATATCGAAATCTGCACCAGAGAAAATAAAGGCTCGGAAATTACGAGCAGTTTACAGTTATGTAATAAAAATGCAAATGAAAGCAAATCCACTGCTCGCTTCGCGAGTTCTGCATAAAACGGCTTTCTTTCCCCACACTTTCTTTGGAATTGACGTGGATGCCCAAGACATGAAGTTTGTGCTCCGCGTTGTTTAATGCAAAAATATGATTGTTCTTTCCTTAAACACGGTGTAGAAGAGATTAAACATTTTTTAACTTTTTAATTAATTCTATACTTTTTATTGAAATAATTCAAATTTTGGACTAATGTTAATAACAATTTAAACCGGGAATGGTGACTCAGGGCATCAACTGATGTCACTGCAGTGCCTCTGACCGGGAGGCCTAGTCCCGACGGTGACAGGACTTTCGACACTAGCCTACCCGATCAGCTGAGTTGAGTTCTGTCACTGTGTGGGGAAGAATTCTAGCGGCCGGCTACTCTGATCGCTATTTTTCCGTGATTTCTCCGATCAATTCCAAACTAATGCCGGAGCAGTACTCTACCAAACGGGCCACGAACCGCGCTCGATCTTTCCTATCCCTTATTTACATACATCCGGGAGACAGGGCGGGAACTTAGAGGTTGGGGCGGTGCCTCGCTGGTTGGTGAACCCCGTTAACCGACAGTAGGTCAGCGCCGGATCTCGCCATGCAGCGGGGCAAGATCACCGTCACCTCCCAAGGAATTTACTACACTTGCGGGACTAATGACCTTAACAATTCATTAGTAATCAATCAATAATAAT
The DNA here is from genome assembly GCA_038098605.1 of Gryllus longicercus. Taxonomy (NCBI): domain Eukaryota; kingdom Metazoa; phylum Arthropoda; class Insecta; order Orthoptera; family Gryllidae; genus Gryllus; species Gryllus longicercus. Next base: position 301,506 of record JAZDUA010000547.1, read on the forward strand.
TTAATAAGTATGCAACGGCGAGTGGAAGCAATTTTGAGCCGATGTCGTCCCACACATGTTTGTATTGAAACTATCTGCCCCAGAGGGTCGATATCGATCACTTCGGGAATTTGGTTCACTTAGCCCAATAGAGTGTTCTGTATTCACATAATGAATTATGTATTCTGAGCATTCTTATTTCTCTTTCATGGGCCCTGACAGCGAGTGTTCTAAAAAATGTTAATTGCTCTTCCGTTTTCTTTCGATAGGGGCGGATCCAGAAAGTATTTCAGAGTGTGGTACCCTAAGATCAGACCTCATCCCCATAAATTATTTTCATGAAATACTTTTGAATGCAATTGTTTTCTTGAAATGCCGTCCGCTCGGGCTTATCAGAACTTACTCCTTTGTAACTTCTCTAAAACAATTACCTATTGATTGCGTAAGATCAGTTAGGTAATTCTTCTGAATGAATTTATAGATATAACCAAAAGGTATTGGATTGGGGATGAGATGCATGGCTCCCATGCCTCTCTTCCCAGCAACCGCCTCTTAGCACGAATGGTGTTAGCTAATGTAGTCTTATCATTTGTCTGTATCTAAGTGACAGACGAATTTGACAAACTTGTCTTTCAGCTGAATTCTTAAATGCACAAGGAAAGGTTTCTGCAACGAGCCAAAAATAAAAACACGTCAGTTTGCTTGGCGTTTGCTAAGGCATAGATGAATACAAATTAAACGTACTAATTTTGTTCCCTCAGTGACATTATAGTGAATGTATCTTGTTCTCTTTTTTTTCTTCTTCTTTTTTCTTCCCCCCCCTCCCCCCGGAACACGAGTTTGGAAGATAAAACGTACTTTAAAACCTCGACCAGAAATAGTCTCCATAGATCACGAAAATGGAAATTTAGGTACAAAAATTGTTCACTACAACAACCTAACATCGAAAGTTCATCCTTTAAGGACAGTTATTTTTAATGTTATTAAGATAAGTCCGGGAATACGGCCGTAGCCTCAGGAAGCCTCCACTTCTGCCACTAGATAATGAAACCTTGCTACAGAGCATTGCAAATTTTTCGTATCAGTGGAAGAGAAGTAAAACCTCTTGTTGTGGAGATTCGATAAGGCATATGAGGCTTACAGAGGCCGGGCGAATTTCTTGCCCCCACCCTAACACAAACTGTCAACATCCGTGGCTCTTCATAACCCAAGATCAACTACTCAAATGACATTTCTTAACAAATAGTAGCTGTGACGCATTTTGAGACAATGGTTCGTAGTATCACATTTCATGATTACAGGAACTCTCAGGAAATTGCCATTTATATTTCTTTCATTCTATTGTATCTGAACTACTGTTCGTTGTGCCCAAGGAGGTGTTGAATTTCTACGATGCCCAGGGAGCAGACTGCAATGTCTTAGCGTTGATTACTACAGATAGGAAGTGAAAGTCATTAGAACAGTTATATCTAAAAGAACGGTTAGACGCGTGAATAGAATGTGTGGAAATTCATTGCGCTAGTTTCTTTGCCGAGTGAGTATTAGACGGGATGGGAGCAGAACTCTCTTGAAACTAGTAAAGGCCTGAGGTGTTACAGTAACAGAGGTCCTGCATTTTCAACAGCTTTCTTGTGTGTGTCTAATATACGCTTAGTCCTTTTTAAATATTACGAATGTATGTTTCAAAGCAAATGAATTTATTCCAAAATTAATTACATTTGTCAACGATAAATTCTGAGAAAATTTTCGTGTGGTGATTTTAATGTTCACAGAATTCACCTTAATACTTAAGAGCAAATCAAAGGTGAATGTTATGCTTGGTACTAAAGCACTTGCTGGATCGATATTATTTTAAGTGTTAAATTTAAAAAGTGACAGGTATGGAGACAATTTTGTCATGTAATATAACCATTACCTGTCAGTCAAATTTCCGCTCATCTTTTAATCAACATTATCTTATTAATTTTTTATTATTAGTTTAATTACATAAACAGAAATTGAGATTTGAAAACATGATCGCCCTCCTTTGCCTTTGGCTCGGCTCATCGAAGAAAAAAATTTAATTTACTTTTGTATCCCTTACATAAACGCTTACATAAAAAGAATCCCTGTTCCGCCGTCTCTTACGTCCATTGTGATCGTCGTTTAAACAAAATGTATTTATTCCCGTTGGTAGTATTTTTTGCGATGTAAACCGGAGATATTTGACAGTTCCTCAAATGCTGCTAACGTATGACTGAGAATTTTGAGAATTATTATACGAGTACCTTCGATATCGGGGAACTACAATAATTCCATAGAAATTGCGAGGTCCCTTCCTCATATCACAGAAAATTGGACACTTAACAGGCATTGTGATTGTGCTAACGCAGATGTTACAGTCAGTGGCGCAGCATGAAAGGAGTCAAGGTAGATACTATCTACCTATTACATTCACCCACTGGATGAATGTAATAATGTGAGATATATTTACACAGATCATAGTAAATTCCGAGTCTGATAACAATGACTTAGCGCTCTGCCAGATTCCGGTTTGGATAACCCCAAGAGCGGTCCTTTGTGATCCGGATCAACCTTTTTGGCTGTCTTTGCCGCAAGGAAATTCTGCGTGCGCGTTGCATGAAAACTCAAGAAAGGAGCCTCCCTATTGGCGAAAAACACATAATTTCGACCGCTTGGGTAGACAAGTCTTGGTCCCGAGAACTTTGTTTTTTACTTTAACTTTCATTTTAAAAAATCTTTGTAGTTTTGGACCGATATGTGTAGCATTCTGTGTGTTCATTAGGTATGGGATAACTGGAAGCGGATCCACACCTCTAAAACAATGTTTCGTTTGAAATGTAATGTGACGTAAAAATCGGGTAAAAAATATCTTGGGCATGAGAATCTCTTAGAATGAATAAAAGCCGCTACACTAAACCTCCGTAACGAGTGAATTCGCTACATACAATTGAATAAAAGTTGAGCGGAAGCTCATTGACATGACTTGTTATAAAAAAAATTATATTTGTGTTAACACGTCCTTCTCGTAACCAAATTACATTCCACCCAGTTGTTGCAAATACTATTTTAAAGCTGTCATGTAAAATTAGCGTTTGCACATCATGGTCGTAGAAACTAAACTAACAAGTTTGCGTCATCTTCCTAACACGTTTGTACTAACACTACAAACAAATCTACCTCCTAATCCCCCGAAAAAACGCACACGGATGTCTTCTTGCATTTATACACGGGAAACTGGCAGCACAAGTGACTCCCCAAAAGGGCAGGGGTTCAATCAAAAGCTAAGATGAACTGTGCGCATTGGCAGAGCGCGCGCGCGCCGCGGCGCCGGCGATATACTCACGCGAGGAGGCGGCGCGCGTAAGCGGAGGCAGCGGCGCCCTCTCTGCGTGCTGTGGAGCGGCGAGCGCGGGGCGAGCGACTGGCACCGGGCGCTGCTGCAGGGTGGGTCGCGCGGGCTGGTTGCGGGGGCCGCCGGCTGCGTTGCGCCGCGTCGCGTCGCGCGGCGCAGCAGGCGCGCACGTGACCCGAGGCGCATGCGGCGATCTGCGGCGTGACACGGCGCGAGGCGTGCGCCGGCGCCGACGCCGACGGTTCAAGGGCTACAGCGTGCCCCTCCCCACACCACACCACGCCCGCTCCTCGGAATCTGTAAACTGCTTCGTACACAATATTGTTACCAACCCACTTGAGTGTCAACTAGCCAAAAAGACGGAGACAAACACCGTTAATTGTTGATTATTTCAAGACCTTTAACAAACAACTTAGTTAATTCATTTTATTACTAATTATTGCATGAATCTTGTAGCGTTTGCAATTCTTGCAACGACCTGAAGGCTTATAAGATTGCAATACGGTGACTTGCGCATTTTTACTACGTGGAAATCGACGGAACAAATCACACTTCCGTCTGGCAGGTGGTGCATGAGACGTTGATTAGAATTTGGATTGTTCTCGCCGTTTCCTCAAATACACTTAGGCTTAAACGCAGGACCCGAAGTTCTCCTAGGGCCGTATAATGTTCTCGACCCATCATTCCCTATCCCTACCCGTATCCGCTCTTCATTCCTGTGACCGAACGTAAGTTGCTATTCCCATCCATTAATGCGTTACTGGCGTTAGTTATTGACACAGTTGCGAGTCCACGGGAATCTTCGAAACATCGGGTGTATATTAATACCTTTATAGGCAGTGACTGATCTAGGGGAAGGAGGCATGCCCCCCCCCCCCCACCACCACCACCTAGTTTTTGTTTGTTACCTTCCTTTAATTGGAAAAATGGATTTAAATATTTATTAAATTAGAATTATAAAATATTTAAACTATAATATTGGATAGTATTATAAATACCCTACCAAAACAATATAATAACAAATGTTTATTATCTAAAAATTATATGGATCGCCCCTGTGTATAGGGTTCTATGCTTTGTAATGAAATGTAAAGTAGGTATCCTCATTACTACAGTTGGCGGTGTGGGCTTTTGGAAACATCTACCTTTTTTTTGTCAAACTTGTAAACAATTTTAAAAGCTTTATTTAATAACGCATAAAATGCCTAGACTTAAATCAAGTTGACACCACTTCAAATGAGTAAACAAATCTGTTAGTATAACATTTTTTATACATAAAGAAGTCAGGAAAGTGCAGGACATTTTGCCCTTTCAAAAAAGTATTTAATATCAAACTAGTGTTGCATAACATAAACATAAGAAATCTGCCATCCAGAAATAAATTTAATTTGTGTAGAGATAACAACCAAACACATAGAAAACAAACCTCAAAATTCAAAGTTTTTAAAATTGCATATTCTTTTTTACGTTCTGTTGTAACAAGGAAAAAGGGTTTGTTTGTTTGTTTTTTATTAATAGCAGATATTGACTAGAAATACAGTTGGAAGTTTAATCATTGAAAATGGATTTAATCTATCGTAATCTCATTTAGAGATTAGAGATCCTTCAGTAATTTAATTAATTAAATTTTCATATTTAATTTATAGGCAAAAAGTTCACTAAGAAAGAAGCAGGAAATTGAGAAGAGTTTGGATAAAAGAGCCTTACTTCTGGGAAACGTACAGACTATGCTATCTCGCATTCAGGAATCTCATTCAGATTCTAAGGTTTGTTCCTTCACCTTTTTTAACAAAAACTTGTATTTATTCCTTTATGAAACTTATGTTTTTTTGCATTACAGATCTTGGAGTCATATCAACAAGGTGTTGCAGCTCTCAAATTCACCTTAAAAGAAGCAAACTTGACTGATGAAAATGTATCAAATACTATGCTAGAATTGAATGAGGTAAACGTCTATAGTATAATATTTCGTTCTGATATTTTATTTTCAAGTTTAGTTACAAGCATTGAATTTTGTTTTGAAGCACTGATACAAAGTTCATCTAAAATTACACTTTAAAAATACTTCCTCAGATTAAATATAGTAAAAGAAAGGAAATAGCAAGAAGCCTATTATGTAATTTTAACTAAATGGGATGCTTTTATAAAAACAAACTCAATCCCAACTATACTCATAACAAAGAGAATTCCGGTTAGAATGAAGGTGTGATTTGTTTGTAGTTACTATTTTTTAATATATAACTGTACGAATATTTATTTGTTCAGATTCTTGATATTCATGATGATATTCAAGAATCAATGGCTCAATCTATTGGAAGCAGTAACGATAAAGACTTAGAAGATGAATTGGAACAATTACTACTCTCCGATACAATGCCTGTCCCATCAGAAACAATAGACATCAAAGGTAAAGTATTTTCTACTTACAAATATAATTTTACTCATAACCTACAATTACATAATGATCTTATGATTACGTTGATCACAACCTGGGCACCTTGTTATACCGTTGTCAGCTCATCCACATTCCACCTTTGGATTAAAGGAAATAATTTTAAGCGATTTCTTGCAGGGTGGTTGAAGTTGAGTGCAGATTTTTATGAGGACAATTCCAATTTTCCAATCACTCATATTCCTTTCCTTTATGACCATTAACTTAACATGAGACAATGCCTCATATAGTCTGCACTCTGAATCCTATCTGAATTTTGGGAATCTTACTTTATAAATACAAGAGCTCCCACTAATCATGAGTGAATTTCATCAGATATACTCTCTAAATAAACGTTAAGAATTTAGAGTTATAAGTTATATAATGGGTTCTTGCATAATTAAAATATTAGCTGTTCCATTACTAATAGTTGACAATGCATTTTCCTTTAAGAAGAAATTATCACCCATGCCATCTCAAATGACCGTGACAGAAGTCGACAAGTCTCTCAACAATGTACTAACAAACGTATCAAGTAATTTATTATTATTATAACTTGATTTAAATGAACGTTTTCATTGAAGTAACTAAAACATTCTCAGTATACATTGTAAGAGGTAACCTTGCTTTTTTTTTAATAATTAAATGTCATTGAAAAATTCTTATTCATAATTAGTTAAAAATATTAATTGAATCCTTGTCATAAGATTCCGATTTTTATTTAATGAAGCTTCTGTCTTGAAAAACTATTGATAAGAAATATTTTCTAGAATGCCAGTTTCAATCAACTTTTAATTGACCTCTTCAACACTTACTCATGTGCTTCATCAGAATATTAAGTGTGGTTGCATTATTTTTCAACATAATATATACATAATCATAAATAAATATTAACTGTAGCATTAAATGTGATGAAGTCACTTTGTGGTAGTTGTGAATGGTTGGGTAGACAAAGCTTAAACACCCACAAAATCTTGGAATACAATACTGAACATTTTCAGAAATTTATTGAAAAGGCATTTTGATTTTCTCAAATCTACATAGATTGGTGTATTTGTGATATTTGTAAAGGCACAATTTGTTTTATAATAATTAGAACTCTCAAATATATTGAAAATTGAATGATCCACTTAGGTTTACTCACCAACTCCCATCTTCTGACTAGTAATCTTGATAGTTTTGCATATTTATTCTGACTTTATTCCTTACATGTTGTGGATGTTATAAATTTGATATTTACATTCCTTTGCAGAGTTGCCAGAAGTGCCTCGTGGAAACCCATCTGAACCAATAGCAAAGGCTCAAGCATCTTGAAGTATTCTGATTAATACAATTGTAAATTTTGTGTTGTAATATTGCAATGTCGTGTATATTATTGTAAATAAATTCATACCTGGAAATATTTTCCAGTTCTCAAAAAATTGACAATCTGCATATTCTTAGAAATGTAAGCTGAATATACAAAAAACCATCTAAAAAGCTGGGAAAATTAAACGTCACTTTATTGAAAGTGAGCCAAAAAAAGATGATGTGCAAAAAAGAAAAAATTATTTACATTGAATGATTTCAGTAGGAGTTTCTCATTCATTTTACTATAAAGTTATTAAAGTTATTACTCAGCAATTTCAATTGTAATGGGTTTATTTAAAAGATCAGAGTGAAGTTTAATAAATGCCTCCAGGAACCAAAGCACATTACAATGTTTATACAAAAATAAAACTGGAGCACTATTATAATTCAATATTTTCCACACTGGCCATGCTCAACAAAATACATTAAATTTAGCCATTAAATTTAAACAGCAATAGTGTTGAACAAAAACGCTCATGCAAAACTGAGGCACAAGAACGACAGTGAGCTTATCACAAAGTCACAATTGGTTCTTTGAGAGAACCTCTCCACATAAATAACAAAAAGGATTAAGTCACTAAGTTGTTCCCTTGAGTAATAAATTACGAGAGACCTTGTTAATTTTACAATATAACTGTACCAAAAACCCGATCCAATTTATCCCAATCCTAGCACTGAATCAGTAAAGTCCTACTCTGTAACTACAACCATAAGACACGTAGTCCATCCTTTTCAAACGCCAATTCTAAATCTTTATGAAACAGTGGTTGGACAATATCTATTTCAAATAAATTACAGCTAAATAACAGAATTGAACATTCATTCAAAGCAGCACATAACTGCAACACTTACTAATAAGACTTATTATATACATTGTTGTCAACTGTGAAGCTGATGATTCTTTCTACAAAGTACAAAACCATATATAGCACATCATTAATATTTATGGGCCTTTTCAATTGGCTTATTAGTTTATGAAAGTAATTCTCATACATTTGTCTCTTGACAATATGAATTAAAAATTATCAATTGACCTCTCATTAATTCTTGCACTTGCTTGTGATCATTTCATCTACCAAAGACCACTCAATTTTACTCTGATGCAAGACAATCAGACATTCCAATTGTTTAAATGTATAAATATTAATAAATAAATACATGCATTTATATATATTTATGTATATAATTTATACATGTAAACAAAAATCCCGCATACAAAACCTAAGACACTATCAGAAAATCTCAGATAAATAATCTAGGGATATTTCTATACCGGGAATCACATGGCAAAATTTTAACAATAATGATTTTACTTTCATTAACAATTTTATCCAAGGAGCCAAGGAATGTCAACAGGCAGTCATTGGGGGAAAAAAGCATTTGCCGGTGCCCAGGAACATGCTTTAGGATTAAATATATACCTGAAAGGCAAACTCTATTTCTCTTGCTTTAATGCAGCCAAATAATAAACAGACTTGAACCATAAAGTAAAACATCTGGTGTACCAGAATACCTACTGCTATTGCACATAAGGAAATTGGTATAACACCACATTCAATAAAGCATACGAAATACATTTAAAATTAATACATACTTCCACATATTTCCAATTGCAATGACACAATAATATAATACATTGATGCAAAAGGAAATGTTACAAAACAAACAGAAAATGTAAATCTCTTGTATTCTGCAACAGGATCTTTCTGCTCACCTCAAGTACAAATCAAACAGTTTGTTCAATACTTAGTGGTCATATTAAAAAATAAACTGTATAAATATGGTACAAAACCCAACAAAAGTTAATAACAGATCTCCACGTGCACTAAATTATGCATGTCCATCAGGCCTCATTTCCTTCATCTGGGCTTCACTATGGAGCACACCATATCACAGCAAAAAATGTGAAGGCTAAATAGATCAGCTCAAGCAAGACCCAACACTGACAATGTTCGATATCTGTGCACTGGTGACCTTGGGATTGCAAGCAAATTATTCAACCCTCTGCCTATCACGGTCAGAAGAATGAAGTGCATTATCCCTCACAGCAGACAACAACTGATCTGTAAATGTAGCAACATGGAACAAGAATATTTACAACCTAGAGGCTACCAGAAACTGTTGATAGTAAACTAAACCTCAAGTCAATATAACAGGTGCAAATTTTATAGTTCTCTTTACTCTCGACAACCAAATCCATTACCAACAGGCAATTCAATCCCCCTATGTACGCACAGATGCTAATTCTAACAATGGATGTTCTTCAAACAACAGGAGGCCTTGTCCTCTTTTTTATCACTCAGTCTTCATAAACATTCTGTACACATTCCATTTTGTCTGGATACCAAATAAAACATTTTGGCCACGTTTTTGTGCATCTACAAACAGTAGCATACAATACAAAAATGTCAATTCTGTACTAGCTGAATTCCACTAGTACAATACGGTAGTGAAATGTGTCTCATGGAGATTATAGCAACGACTGTATGATAACAAAATCATGGCTAAATGTCCTTTCGCTATCCATTATCACTTGGCCAATCAACAAGAGTGTGGCAATTAACTCCTAATAGTCATCAATGTCATAAACGTCATCAAGCAGTTCATCACACTGCATGCTTTGGAAGTCCACCTTGTAGCGAAGGAGTCCTGCAACAAAGGGAAAATATTAATCATTACTAATCACCATAAAACCCAAAATAAATTAAATGAGTAACACACTGCATCCCAATAATTATTACAAATTCACCAAATTCTGTTATATACTCTCTTCAGATGGCAAAAAAATTATTAAAGGCAGAAAAACACAAATGCAAAAATATGATGTTCAATTAACATATCTATCCTAAATAAATTTTGTTCAATTAAGTAGGAAATAATAACAAGCTTGTCTTAAACTATGGTCACTTCAAAATTAAGTTTTTACATGGCTTTGCAAATTAAGTAAAAAGATTTACTCACTGTTCAATATACCGGTTTATATTCCAAAACTAAGAAAGTTTAGGCAAATCTCTATTCCTGTAGTAATAGTTTTAATGATAGAAATGTTCTAAAAACACTATCTGCCATAAAAACCAGCAGAAAAAAATTGAATTTTTATTCTCATTTTCCTAAGCCTTAATGAATGTATTGGAAGGATGTGAGAGTAAATACAAAGTTTAAAATTATTCCCAAAGAGAAGTTCACTTCAGAAAAAGTATAAATACTCTGCCTAAAAGTAACTTCAAAACAATTAGTAAGAGAAAACTCAAGTAAATTTAGAAAGAGAACATTCCCATATTCCAAAAGCATCCATTTAGTGGATGACAATACAAAATCCCAAATATCTATTCTAATCTCTTTCTGGAAACACCCAGGAACAAATATGTTATGGGCTATCTTCTCCTACTTATTGTGTCTACTAAGGTTAATAAATAATCTTCAAGAGTAAATACTAAATGTAGTACAAACAAAAACAAATTTCATGCAGAAACACATTGCAGGCATACTTTTAAGAGTATACTCATAACACACAAAAAACATTTTCATTCAACATGCTACTTTTGCTGCATACAAAAAGCATTAACATTAGTGTCATTGCATCACATCATCTAAAGCAGGCAGAAAAAATAATACATTTCAAATTCTCTTGAAGTCTTGCATACAAAACAAAACAAAACAAAACTGTGACTAAAAATTTAAATAAATTACTCTAATTTTTTTCAGTAATTTTTCACCAAGTATTTTTATGTTCTTTACACGTACGAAGATGAACTGAAAAAAAAAAGGAATACCCTTTAAACTTAAAATTAACAGAAAAAAATTGATCTTCATACACATTTTCGAGTTATCTCCAAAATTTCTCTTAAATAATAATGATAAGTACCTTTATTCCCTTGGAACGTATTATGGCTTTAACACCACCACTAATTGGAAGAAACTAATAAGTGACTACCAAAAAACTATCAGATCTCTGAATTTGGTTGTAAGGACAAAAATTAATATTGAATTAGATAATGTATGGAAGAACTTTTTGATAACCTGATTCTCGTCTTGTCTACAATATTTGATTAAAATATTTCTACACAATCAATGAAACATCAGCAGATAGCAAATATCACCAATAAGAATAAAAATGAGATAATTTGTTTACATTTCTCACATGAATTTTTCCAATTTTTTACTGATATTTCTTTGAAAAAGAAAAGCATTGTTTCTGTTACTCTTTTTCAAACAGTTTGCGTAAATTTCTGTCAAAACACTACTCTAAAATGAGTATTCCTTCCGGGTCATCTTCCCTTAGAACTATTCAAAAAAAATGCCTACTGAGAAAGACAAAGAACTACATATTAATTAAGACATTGTACCCAGAAAATGAAATGATTCCTTACAAGCTTTAACAAAATCAAATTTTGCTTTCGTTGTAACTTATACAATACTAGTCATGTAAAATGCTCAAAGGATTTTTTTTTTTATTTAAATTTGTAACCATCTACAAATAATACATTCCATAAAAACAACTTGTCAACCCCTCCCAACATCACCCTGTAATTTCTTTTAAAGTCACTTATAAAGAGCTAGATTAATTTTTTTACACTATCTTCAATTCCTAGACATCTACTTTGATAAAATCTGTGTAAAGAACACAATTTACAAGTCTACAATGTTTACATTAAAATGAACATTCATTGTGTACCATAAGCCTTAGAACAGAAGTCACTTTACAGCCATGAAGATAAAGAAATATAATGTAAGCAAATCGATTTTTTCAGACAAAAATTATGGAAACAAAATAAAAACTTAGGGAATTTGTGAGCACAAACGTCACGACTACACAATCTGATCTACCTGATGAAGAGGCCTACAAGAGATCTTAATAATCATCAAGATCCACATCATCCAAAGGCTCATCTGCCTGAAGAGACTGGAAGTCGACCTTGTAACGAAGAATGCCTAAACGGAAACAGACAATCATGACGACCAAAAAACACCACACCTAATAAGATAACAAGAACAAATAACTCCATTGCCTCAAAATCTATTACACTTGCTTTAAAAACATACTGAAAAAGAAATATTAAAGCACTTTAGAACTGATAAGAAGAAGATTCCAGACGCAGAAAGATCATGGTTAGTCACAATCTTAATTCTTGTAATTCTGCAAAATATGAGGATTAGAGCAAATATCAACAGTCACAAGCCAAATACTGCTTTGTTAGTGTGTTTCAATACACTCTGAAATCTAAAATTATTTTCAGAGTACAAAAACTCACCTCCAATTCCTCCAAATCCTCGCACAAACTGTGAGCCTTCCTGAGATTTATCAGTAATAATTTCCAAAGTTGCTCCAAAATTCTTGTAATTATTAGCAAGCCACTCTAGAAGAGGTTGACATTCTACTAATTCCAATTCTACCCCACTCTGAAAAGAAACAGTTTAAAATGCAATAATTGTTTAAATACATTGACAAAGTGAGGCCATACATTAGAAAATTAAAAAATTATATTATAAACATGGAAATTAAGAGAAGAGGTAGAAGGAAAAAACAAACGCACATATATGCACAAGCACACACAAATATGCACATTATAATTTATAGAAACAACTGTTAAGCATGACTTGTTTTATACAAGCACCTAGTTTACCACATCTGCAATTCATAAGTACATCATAACACGCAGTGCTCTATTTTAGTGTTTTAACCCTTCACAGCAAAAATATGCCCACTTCAGTAGTATTACAAATATTTTGAAAAGGGCAGAATCACTTTCATCCATGATAACTCTCAAATCAACTAAGCCTGTTGGGTAGTGCCAAATAAATAGCACCACTAACCATCAGAGTGATGTCATTCCCATTTCCCCTGCCCTCAGAATATTTTTGCAAAAGCAAGTTTTAAATCACTTTTTACAAAATGGTTGTGTTACTTAAGTTAAATTAAGGCTGTGTTTATAAAGATAGAAAATTATCATTTAGAATACCAAAAAATAATCCATCCAGAAGAAAGAAACTTTTAATTGATAAAAATATGGTAATGTGAAAAAGAGAAATAAGCACTGACAAACTCAAGAAAATCTGGCAACATCTCCCAACATTCCTGAAGGCTTTATCATTAAACTTCAAGATTGTGCCAAATCTCCAAATCAAATTCCTATTTGAATAACATACAAGTAGTGTAAAAGTAGACAATGTAACCTGATTGACCCTCGGGGGATTTATATTAAAAGACATGGGAACTTCAAAGGTACTGTAGTGGAACTCCTGAACTTTGCCAACAAAGCTTAATTTCTTTAATTGGAATTCCAAAGAGAACATATCAAAGCAGCGTGATTACAGGGATCCTATTTTAAAGCAGAAGAGAAATCTGTATGCATAAAAATGGACATTGGTATATTTTAAAGCAGAAAACTTCAACACTGTGTGACTGATCTCCATGAAATTCAGTACATTTACATGTTTTTTCATCGACAAGTTTAATGCGGTGTTTATTTTGTTGTAACTCTAATAAATGGCGCTTTAGAACAAAATTGTGCTGTATTTTAATTCAATTTGCATTCAAACCACAATCCACACGAGCTTCATTGTTGTATTGCTGTGTGACTAAGGGCGCAACCCAAGGAAACCGGATGGACACGCATGACCGAGTGAGACAAAGAGATGCAAATAGAGGCAGACAGAGAGAGAAAAAGTGCGAGACAAGAGACAGAGGGAAAAAGTGTGAGACAAGAGACAGAGGGAAAAAGTGCGAGACAAGAGACACAGAGGGAAAAAGTGCGAGACAAGAGACAGAGAGGGAAAAAGTGCGAGACAAGAGACACAGAGGGAAAAAGTGCGAGACAAGAGACAGAGAGGGAAAAAGTGTGAGACAAGAGACAGAGAGGGAAAAGGTGTGAGACAAGAGACAGAGAGGGAAAAAGTGCGAGACAAGAGACAGAGAGGGAAAAAGTGCGAGACAAGAGACAGAGAGGGAAAAAGTGCGAGACAAGAGACAGAGAGGGAAAAAGTGCGAGACAAGAGACAGAGAGGGAAAAAGTGTGAGACAAGAGACAGAGAGGGAAAAGGTGCGAGACAAGAGACAGAGAGGGAAAAGGTGCGAGACAAGAGACAGAGAGGGAAAAGGTGCGAGACAAGAGACAGAGAGGGAAAAGGTGCGAGACAAGAGACAGAGGGAAAAAGTGCGAGACAAGAGTCAGAGAGGGAAAAAGTGCAAGACAAGAGTCAGAGAGGGAAAAAGAGCGAGACAAGAGTCAGAGAGGGAAAAAGTGCGAGACAAGAGTCAGAGAGGGAAAAAGTGTGAGACAAGAGTCAGAGAGGGAAAAAGTGCGAGACAAGAGTCAGAGAGGGAAAAAGTGCGAGACACTTTTTGAAACCTAAATGACGCCTCTGAGCTTAATTCAAAATCGCCTGTTTCTCGTCCAAGAAATACCTCCTTCCTCTGCTAGTTGGTGAAAGGAGCGTAGCGGAGTTTGCGTGGTCAGATGGACGAGCGGGCCTGATGGCCTGAGTCTCACCAAGTAAAATAAGGCATTAATTCAATTCAATTCAACAGGTGGGGACAGAGAGACAAAGTCAGAGAGATTAACAGGTGGGGACAGAGAGACAAAGTCAGAGAGATTAACAGGTGGGGACAGAGAGACAAAGTCAGAGAGATTAACAGGTGGGGACAGAGAGACAAAGTCAGAAAGACATAGAGAGAGAGACAAAGTCAGGAAGACATACAGAGAGAGAGAGACAAAGTCAGAAAGACATACAGAGAGAGAGAGAGAGAGAGACAAAGTCAGAAAGACATACAGAGAGAGAGAGACAAAGTCAGAAAGACATACAGAGAGAGAGAGACAAAGTCAGAAAGACATACAGAGAGAGAGAGAGAGACAAAGTCAGAAAGACATACAGAGAGAGAGAGAGAGACAAAGTCAGAAAGACATACAGAGAGAGAGAGAGAGACAAAGTCAGAAAGACATACAGAGAGAGAGAGAGAGAGAGACAAAGTCAGAAAGACATACAGAGAGAGAGAGAGAGAGACAAAGTCAGAAAGACATACAGAGAGAGAGAGAGAGACAAAGTCAGAAAGACATACAGAGAGAGAGAGAGAGAGAGAGACAAAGTCAGAAAGACACACAGAGAGAGAGAGACAAAGTCAGAAAGACACACAGAGAGAGAGAGACAAAGTCAGAAAGACATACAGAGAGAGAGAGAGACAAAGTCAGAAAGACATACAGAGAGAGACAAAGTCAGAAAGACATACAGAGAGAGGCAAAGTCAGAAAGACATACAGAGAGAAACAAAGTCAGAAAGAGACAGAGAGAGACAAACACAGACACAGAGACCTTTTCTTTTTCACAAGGATTGAATAATAAAAAAGGCCAACGACGGTTATTTTTTTAGTATTCTTCTAAATTTAAGTGCAACAATATACTTAAGTTCTTCCTCAAGACAAAGGGTGGCAGTATTGCTACCACAACAGACAAAATGCCAGTATAAAATGAAGTGAAGCAAGCATACTCAGAACAAAAATACTGTTATAAATTTACAACCTTAAAATATCTAAATGAAATATATCCCTCCCATCTCCAGATCAATCTGCATATAGAACTTCTCTAACACTTTATCCTAATGTTCATAAGCACCTAGAATATGATTTTTAATATTATTAAGATTGCAGGACAAACACAAATGTGTGCTTCTATTGTTTGCATGTATTTGCAATTTTTTCACAAAGCAATTATATATTCATACTTGTACTCATTGTCAATCACGTTCAGAATGTCTTTTTTTCATAGAAAAGAGAAAGGGCTCTCTTATCCAATCTGAAGCCACAATTTTTTATACCATTACAGTTTTGTCAAAGCTGAAAAATTGCTTGAAGCTTGGAGAAGATAAGCCTTTTTTATTTCATCAGTAATTGTTTAAGTCACCATGCACATCACTCCTGCTGAAAGTTATTGTACCCTATTGATCACATTATTTGCAGTGTGTAATGGGCTTAATTTGTTTCTCTCGTAGGTTTGTTACACACTTGTTTTTGCTAACAAACTTTCACTAGAGTTTCACTGCAATATTCCGCAATATTTCACTGCAGTTTTCTTGGAAGGGTTATCTGTTATTACAAAAGTAAACCATTTTGTTTGTTTTTACATTTACTTACAATGTACAAATAGATCATAAACTTTCACAACCCATAAAATTTCTACCACTCAAATGGAATTACAATAGTGATTTGTGAGTGATGAAAAACAAACCTTCAATATAAACAGTATCACCACCAATTCAGGCTATATCAGAGGTATAATGTTGTCTGTAAAATTTTAAATATGTACTTTCACCAGTTCATGCAAAACTGTGGGTTAAATAATCAGTAAAAAAAGGTGTAGTGGCCACATTATGGCACAGTTTTGCATGAACTGGTGAAAGTACATATTTAAAATGTTATTCAAACTGTGAGGCATGCCTCCCCAGGGAAGTGCAAAAGTATCAGAGGGGAGATATGACAACATCTTAAAAATTTAAATAATTAAGGTTCTAATGCCTAATAATTTAACTAAATAACATTAATGCTCTAAATATTTCTACATTAATAAATTACTATCAGACTACATATGTGCCTTCATTAATTTTAACAAATGGAAAAGAAAACATTTGTATAATATGTGATCACAGTGCTTTCATGAAACCAACATCATCAACTATCAGTTATTTTAAAAGAGCTCTGGCAGTTGGGGCAATAGAATAAGGCTCGCTTTGTTGCGGTGAGATTTATTCTTGCAGCACTCTGAATTTTGGTGTTCTGTAAAGAATTGGTATCCAGATTTATTAAGATGGCCTTGTGTGTTCAGCTTCCTTTCTCCACTTCTATGTGAAAAAGGATTTTCAGCCTTGGCAGTAATCAAGAAAAATACAGATCAATCTCCCGAGTGAGATGCGCACTGATATTTCTAAATTAGTGCAGTTTTGATGAACTGTGTGTCACAAGTCTATTTATCTCCCTGACTTTTCTGAATTATCAATATGTTTGTTATAGTTTTCCTTACTTAGTCAAACATGAACTAAATTCATTTATTACAAGAGTGAACAGAGAAAATCACTCGCATTATTCATTTTGTACACTAAGTACACAATAACAAAGTCTACATGATGGCCTTACTATTAGGAAAAAAATATTTAGTTGTTTTAACAACTTAATTGTAATGAGGGGAGGCACATGCAGAATTTGTTACCTGAAGGGAGTCATGGCAGCAAAAGTTTGAAAACCACTGATCAAACTTAATATCCCACAAGTTGTAAATCTCAAAAACTTATACCTAGCCCGCACTTGTGTGTTCATTCATTATGTCAACATCACATTCAGTTCTTTACAAAACTAATTGAGGCATCCTTTGGGAAAGATATGGTTGTATTCTACAACTGTACTGAAATTCAATACTATAACACATAAGTATTAAGTGTGTAATGTGAAGAAGATGTATGATTGAAGATTCAATAACAATTTTCATGAATCTAATATCAGATTATTGGACAATCAAAACATTGAAAGTGATTCCTAACAACAGCATTTTTGCATAAACATCCTTTACCATTATCACCTATTTTGACTTATTTTCATTTATTTAAAATATTTTTTCTAAGATTTGTGAATTTTGAATTGATGCCTTATTTTACTTGGCGAGACTCAGGCCATGAGGCCTGCTCTTCTGTCTGACCATGCAAATTTCGCTACTGTCCTTCCTCCAACTAGTGGAGAATCGCTGCCGCTGCTTGTGGGACTATTTCTGTTTGATAACTCATCATGCACTACTTCCACTGATGCAAGCAGCAGCCCTTTCAGTTCAAATTGAGGAAGAACGTCGTACAAATGATGTTCCCATGCACCCTCTTTACTTGTAGATGGATAATTTATTTAATTTGCTTTGGGCAATATGCCGGTTAGCAAATCCTCCATGCTTAAACATCCAAATTAACATACAAGGAGTAGTATTGAAATATTAATTAACATTGTCATTCCATGTCAAATCGGCTGTGGCGCAACTTTTTGGGAATTCAACCAAGTTTGTTTCAGTAACTAATTGATAGTATCTATCAGCACTGGCAAAACATTTTGTTCAAAGTCAGACTCATTTCCTTTATAAACAGATACCCTCACACATCACCCTAGTTGTGGATATAGGGTAAGTGGAATACCTGATTGCTGCTCATCCAACAGTGAGATGGCTATGAATCGAGGGCTAGAGGAAATCATCAGAGAAGAGTTAGATAAAGCCGCGAAGGAGTTGAGTGATAAACTCGATAAGCTAGAAGACAAACTGACAAGTAATCAAAAGGAGGACATGGCTAGTATTAAGGAAGAAATCACAAAAATCACAAATGCAGTAAGTAAACTCACAGCAGACATTTAAATTCTGCAAGGAGGGACAGAAGAATCTTGAAAAAAGATGTGATGACATTGAATCCTCGCAAAAAACTACGGCTAAATGAGTAAACGAAATGTCAGCAAAATTCCAAAATATTGAAGCACATGGAGCAAACCCCAAAACTCACTCTGAGATCGTTAAAGAGATTGAGGAGCGCGAGTTACGCAAGAGGAATGTAATTCTTTATGGAGTACAGGAATCAACAATGGATGATGCTGAAACTAAAAAATCTGAAGATCTAACCGCTGTTAAAGAAATACTAAAAAATCTGAATATACAAGCTGAGCAAAATATTGAAAAAATTATTAGATTAGGAAAACTGAATTTAGAGGATGAGGATTCTAAACCAAGACCTGTTAAAATAATTTTGAAAGAATCTGCCACTGCCAAAGATATTTTAAAAAAACAAAAGAAATTCCCACAGAGAATTAAAGCTAAAAACGATCTAACGCCAATGCAGAGAACTGAATTGAAAGATCTTAGCGCAGAACTGAAAAGCAGACAAAAATCAAACTCAAAACTTGTCATTAAATACATTAGGGGAGTTCTGCGCATTGTAGAGGGGAAGGAAAACGAGAAAAGGCAGTGACAAGCAACCTGGATACAAATACAAAAATTATGTACACAAACATCGCTCTCTCCTTCCAAAGTTTGATCAATTCCTGATAGAAATTGACACTGTACAACCAGATGTAATTGTAATAACAGAATCATGGCTCAACGTGAACATTCCTGACTCTCTGATACAGGTACCTGGCTTTCACATATACCGCAGAGACAGACCGGACAGGCGAGGAGGGGGAATAATAATGTATGTAAAACAAAAAATTGGAAGTACGATTGTGAAAGTGACAAATATGTATGAAATACAGGACCCTGATGTGGAGGCACTCTGGTTGAAACTCGAATATGGGAACATACTATATGCCGTAGGAGGAATATATAGACCACCAACATCCGACACGAGACCTCGGCAATCAGACCTCAAATTATTTGAGAAAATGGTTATGGTATGTGACCTCAAGATACCAGTCATTATTTTTGGAGATTTCAACTTTCCTACAATTACATAGACCAAATGTGGAGCTACTCCGCACACAGAAATTGAAAGAGAATTTATTAGATACTTTTCTAATTTTTTAGTATTAACAATTAACAAATTAACAAATGATGAAGATATCATTACACCCCCGATCCTAAGGCCAAGTATTGGTCAAAGTGATCATTTAGTGATTATGACATCGTTACAAGCAGAATCGCCCATGAAAAATAGTGTTTCTAATAACTCCATCTCTAAACGCAATTTCTTCCGAGCAGATTATACAATGATAATGAGTCACCTTCTTACTGAACACCAGGCATTACTAAATACAGATATTAACGAAGAAACTGAAAACAACAATGTTGAAACTAATTATGAGAGTTTTCGTGAAACGTCTTTAGGTCTTTTAAATACTTACTCACCACACATCAAGAATAGGAAAACAAATTTAAACAAACCTTGGATTAATCATGAGATCATAAAACAAAGCAGACTTAAACGACGTGCATGGGCTAAATATAGAAGAACCGGAACACACGAAAATTACACCATCTATAGAAACATTTCAAACAATCTCACCTCAAGTGTGAGACAACGTAAACAAAAACACGAAGAACAAATTGTTCAGGATGGTGGCAAAAGATTTTTCTCTTACATACGAAGACAAACCAATTGTAATACTGGTCCTCCTATGATTATCACGAACGGAGACTCTGTAATAACTGACCCAAGTGAAATTGCGGAATGTTTTTTTAATGATTTCGGAAAGATATATACTGTTGAACCAGAAGGTCCACTGCCGACCGTTGAAGAGAGATGTACCGGAATTATAGAAAATATATAATTTTCAAATATTGAAACTGCCCAGATAATGTGCGGACTGAATGCAAACTCATCCACCGGACCTAATGGTATTCCAACCGTGTATCTGAAAAATTGTAATTTAAAACTTGCTCCCTTACTGAATAAAATATTCAAGCAATCCTTAGAATTAGGGAAATTGCCCTCTGAATGGAAAAAAGCTGTTATCACACCGGTTTTCAAGAAAGGAGACAAAAAGCTACAGACCAATAAGTCTGACGAGCACAGTGTGCTAAGTCATGGAAAGGGTCATTGTCCGACGGCTTCTAGATCATGCATTTGGAAATGATATCATCCCTAAACAACAACACAGTTTCATCCCAGGAAGATCAACGTCTACAAATTTACTACAGTCGCTAGACATATGGACCAAGGAATTGGACCAGAAACAACCAGTCGACATCATATATCTGGATTATGCTATAGCTTTCAATAAAGTTCCACATCGACGCCTCATACACAAACTCTCATCTTTGGGCAAGCTATTGAAGTGGATCCAGGAATATTTATCAGGCAGGACATTCCAGGTGACCATTGGAAATACACTGTCGAGACCTCGTGCTGTTACAAGTGGTGTACCCCAAGGTTCAGTTCTAGGCCCGACATTATTCATCTTGTATAATTGCGACCTAGGTAATGAACTATCCTAGTGCTGGAATTGCTATGCGGACGACACCAAAATTTTCTCTAATCCATTAATAAACTATCAGACGTTACACAATGACCTCAACAAAGTGGTGAGATGGTCGGAGTCCTGGTTATTACCTTTGAATTCTGATAAATGCACTGTCCTTCATTTAGGAAGAAATAGCCCAAATATTGATTATACTGTTGGAAATCACATCCTCAACTCTACAACAGAACAAAATGATCTTGGCGTTATTATCACTCAAAATCTGAAATGGGATAACCAAGTGTTTACCGTTACTAAAAAAGCCAATAAGCTACTATACCTGATTAGAAAGACATTCTCTACATTACGTCCATCTATGGTGAAACTGATCTACACGGCATATATCAGACCTATACTAGAGTATGCTAATGTGGTTTGGTCCCCCTATTATCAGAAAGATAAAAAAACATATTGAAAAAGTACAAAGGCAGATTACAAAGATCCCTAGAGAAATACGTCAACTTGATTATGAAGGAAGATGCAGAGAAATATCTCTTCTAACATTAGAACAGAGAAGAAGTAGAAATGATATTGTAGAAACGTTTAAGATCCTGAAAGGATTTTATAACGTTCCTGAATTCAACAACTTTTTCATTAAAGCCACGGTGTTGACTTAGAGGACACACATTGAAACTGGTGAAAGAGAGGACAAGGACAGGACAACGTTCTCATTTTATTGTAAACCGAGTGGTAAATACATGGAATACACTTCCCGCACTTTGTATACAAAAGGAAACTCTGAGCGCCTTTAAGGATTGTCTGGATAGTCAATTTTTTGTGATCAATTGAATGATGATAATACATTTTATATATATATATATATATATATATATATATATATATATATATATATATATATATATATATATATATATATATATATATATATATATATATTTCTACGCATATCTGTGATTTATAATTGTGATCTAATTATAACTGTATTACTCTAGGAAAATTATTTATTACATAACTTTATTTTACACCAATGTAATGATATGTGTACAACAGCTTGTTGCAGACACCATTAATAAATTAATAATAATAATTATAATAATAATTAATAATAATAATAATAATAATAATAATAATAATAATAATAATAATAATAATAATAATAATAATAATAAACACGTTTTTATACAGTACTTCACCTCTTGAAGTTGGTAAATGCTTATTAGAAAAAAAATTAATAGGAAATAAAATGAGATTTTCTTATGAAAATTGGTGACAAAAAACAACTATTTGTGAATATCGAGTGATACAGTAATAAAACAGTTATTTTCACTAGTAAATGAAAATAACAATTTATATCAAAAATGGCTGAACATTTTAATGATGTACTGCAGTTAAGAGTAAGCAAAATTAATCACTAAATTTTTCCAGCAAATATACTTCTTTCTCTGCATATGGTAAAACTTCTTCTTAGTACTTCGGGTCACTTCTGCTTTACCACATATTTATGCAAGTTTTAAAACTCACTAGCAGCATGTCTAGAAGCTCATGTTCAGGAAACCGTGCTAACTTGCAAATCTTACAGTCCATCAGAGATTCAGAATATTGGATCTCTGTCATCAACGGAATTTCATGCATCATTTCCTAAAACCGATCATCTTAGGGGCCGTCCATAAATTGTGTAACGCAAATTTGGAGTATTTTGAATACCCACTAGTGCGGTCTGCACAATAATTTTGGGGATAGCTTTTTAAAGTACGGGCGCATAGGCAAGAAAATTTCTGAAAAGCTGTGCACTTGCTGTTGTGGATGACGCTTAGGCTCTGAGTCCATTCCGCCAACTAATTGGATACTATAATATACTACAGATCAGTTTTGAATATGTTCTTCGTAATTAAACAATTCAATCAAAATATTATTGATGAAAAATATTTTCTTTTATTGTAACAATTTATAGAACATAACTTCTTTAATTTATGAGATTGTTAATTTAATTTTCTAATATGGTAATGTTTTAGTATAAGACTGAATAAAAGGAATTATTTACGCAAATGTTGAAAGATTTTAAAAATAAATATTAGCAACACACAATACTAAACTATGACACCCCCCCCCAACCCTATGTAACGCTGTTTCACACCCCCTCCCCCCTCTTCAGATTTACGTAATTTATGGATGACCCCTTATCACATTCCCTTCATAATGTCAGAATCTCACCAACGAAACTCTGTGTCACATCAGTTTGTTGTGTAAAGTGTAATTCACTTTGACAGTCACTAAGTAGTGTTATTCAAAAACCTAGAAGCTGAAGGAATTTCAGACAAGTGAATTAAGTATATGCACCATTTCTTCAAGCATTCCTTTTTTAAGGAGCATTGACATTCAGGTATATTACAAGTTGCAACCTTCCCTGATGACCATCAATTATGGATGAGATTGAAGAAACCAGAGAACATAAAAATTGCTGGCTAACTAAATCATTGTTTAACAATTTACTGAATCACTCATCTGCTTGAACGATCCATATGGAATGCAAGACTGTAAGTAAGAAGGTACGGGGCAAATTAACAGAAGACCTTGCTGACAAAAAGAAAAATGTCTCTTATCCGTAGACAGAGCCTGAACAAATTGCTATTCATAACTTCAAAACATTAAAAATTATTCTGATAAACCAAGGAGAATATATCATCGGAAGAGGTACTTCCAGGTAGAGAACGAGAGAAAGTAACTTCATTTTAACAAGTAGGAATATCTCCATTAAAGAAAAAAAAAGTTCAATACTGAACAAAAACAATCTTTTGGAAGAGAAAATTTCCACAAGATTCAGAAGCGTTTAGAGGTAGTTTGAAAATCGCCCTTCAAATTACGTTACATTCAGATTCAAATAAAGATTTCGTTGCTCTTGGTAGGGGCTATGAGGACCTACGATTGCATCAAAATGTCCTTACAAACAGCAGTGACAGTTGAAGAGATTACATATCTAGTTTCAGAGCACCATGAAGTTGGTCATTAAAGGAAGTAGAACCATAATTTATAATCAGAGAATATATGGTGAGAACAACAAGATCATATGGTTTGGTCTCTGACATCATACAACTGACCATTTTTAACTGATAGTGTGATAAGACAGTGACATTCAAGACCCTTTTCTCGCCATTTGAAGAATCTGTCAAAGATGATGTTGATAAAATTTGGGTAACGTACCATCCTCATTAAAGTGACCCAAAAAAATATGTCTTTCTTCTTACACATACCTTCTTAATTTTTTGGTTTGATGCCAAAACAATTGTACATGAAATTTCATATCCATAGGACCACAGCAATTGCATCTCAGTAGTTGCAGACTCAGCCTAACGCGAGCTGGTGTATTGACATGCTTGTTATTACTTTGTTTTGTTAGTAAACACACTGTTTTCAAGAAATTAATGTCAATGGAATTACACAGATTTAAAAATAGTATCTTTTTAATAAGAGATTTAATACATGAAATAATGGGTTCAAAAATTTTCCCTAAAGAGAAACAAGTACTGGCATCAATTGGGAAAAGGTGCAAATACCAACTAAATCTTTACCTACTTGTGTGATGAAAGTTTGAAGGAACTTGATGAAAGTTGAGAACTTATATCAAGTTTGGAGGAACTTACAAAAAATGCACAAAAAAACACTAGACGTATTGGTGAAGTGCCGACAAGTTTGTTAACAACTTAGAATATGTGCTTGACATTGCACACACAGATGCACTTGCATTAATGAAAATAAATGGAGGGAAAAAAGTTGCATATATATATATGTGTATATATATATATATATATATATATATATATATATATATATATATATATATATATATATATATATATATATATATATATATATATATATAAACCCACCAACAACAACAATAATAATTCATCTTCTGATACTAAGGAAATAAACAGATTTGCCATTGCTGATCGAGATCACATGACTTGGAGCAAACGAAACATCCATGTGGAAAGATTTCCTTACTTCAAAATTAGTAGCGGTGTTCGATAGGTATAAGGATGGGAGATTCCATATATTTCTTGAAGGTGAGGTATTTGGACATAATACTGATGAATTTTCAATAAGTAAGTTCTCAATTCAAAGAACTCTTACAAATACACAGAAAGCGGAAGCCATAAAAGTTGATTTTCAAAACAACATAAAAGACGTGACTTAATTGCGATGAAAAACTGTTGCCTGCTTTAGATGCTTGGAAATAAAAAGAACATCTTCCAATCATTATTTCATATGGAAATAAGGAAGAATGTATTGCTGTATCAAGGTTGGAAAGCTCTTCAGGAAGCAAATATTCACAAGGGGTTTTGCACACAATTGTAGAGGGGATCCTTGAAGATAAAGAGTGCATGCATACTTCTATAACAAAGACTTAATAGAGAGAGAGAGCCTTTTTTGCACCATCACATGTGTGAATTGATGTGTTCAAAGAGAAATTCAGTCAAGTAATTACAACTCTTGATAGTTTCTCTCTTCAAAGACTTCTGAAGTAACTGCAAAAGGGTCAAACCTCATAAAAGAGAGACTTATAAAGCAAACCTAACACTATGCCGTTTCCCAAAATCGACAATTTGCTTGTTTTACCAAACTGAACTGAAATGTCAAAAGAAATAGGCAGATGATTATGAAGAGTTGATAGGACTTGACCTTTCTGTCAAGAGTTGATAGGACATTAAAAGGCTGAGACACACAGAAAATTTAAAATTTGACCTACAGGTGCTTTGCATCTTGCATGATGGATAGTGAGAGCGATTTATTCTCTAAAAATGTAATTGTTTAGTTCCCAATAGAAAATTACAAGCAAGGATAAGGCAGCCTGTGAGGCTCTGCATGTCATAGTGACATCCTACATCATACCATCCAATGTATTTTGGCAGTAAAAGTGCCTTTCCAAGATTTGTACTTTTTGAAGTCAATGAAGGCTGACAAAAAGGTGGATAAAACATATTGAAGACAGCTTTACAGAATTTAATCCAGCATTTATGGTATTTCACAGATGAAGTATCTCTCTTATCACTATTTGATGATATGGATCAAGAAACCAAGGTTAAAACGTACCAAATTTAACCAATGAATATGCATGGTAAAATGTACGAAAATGTAACCCACAGTAAATGTTACATTCCAGTGACGAAAGATCTTACTGGTCCATTACATGAGCAAAATATCCAAGACTTCATTTCAGTCAAAAAGCATGGTGTAGTTTGAACATCTGACAGTATTCTTTACGAATGTCCTACTTTGTGGTCAAATACTGCTTTTTTACTTTCACACCTTACAAATTCTTCAGAAGAAGAGAAAGTTCTCATATGCCAGAAAACACCTTATTGCCCAACACCCAAGTTCTGATAATGAAAAAGTAGTTAAATTCTGTTGATAAATTTAGGGGGGGGGGGGGGGGGAAATCCTGTAACTCATGGTGTAGCCAGAATGTTTTGTTGGTTCTTGATAATGAAAAATCAATGGACGGCAAAACATCCATCTGTGGACAAGGCTAGCGGCTAAATCGTTCAGCCAATTTTCTCCAAACTCAATATTCCCCAATCAATCTCGCTGATGTCGCGGGCTTCTGGAATTTGAAACCGATATTTTAATTTGTGGGAGGGGGAAAGCCCTTGAAGCCTTTACATGAAGCCCCTTGGACACTTTCAAAATTTTCAAATAAATGGCTCAAAATTTTTTGATTATATTTTGTTGTTGAATAGTGCAAAAGACATTTAAGAGAATGGTGAAAGAATTCATATTATTTTAATTACTAGGCTATGTAATGCTAGCACTGAAAACACCATGCACTTATATGCATTATGGAAGTATTCATTGCACGTCATAACTGGATAGCCAAGGTCTCATACTCGGTAATTTCTCCAATTTTTCAAAAATTGCAAAAATAAGTTTTAAAACTACAAGATTAAAGATAAAGATTTTTGGCTCAGACAAAGACTGTTGTACAAAATTACCTCTTTCGAAAAGGTCATGTACAATTTTTTTTAAAAAACCAGTAGTTTTTGTGAAATGTGGGCTTAAAATTTACAACAAAAAATTATTTTACTTTTTTTTTTTTTTTAAATTGCAAAGTATATTCAAAACTACAAATTTGAAGACAGATTTTTGCTTCAAAGTTTGTTATACAAATTAGCTATTAAAATAAATGAATAAAAAAACTAGCAGTTCTATAGAATGGCACGGACTTTATTGCCTTAGTTTTCTATTCTTTCTACTCTTGACCAACTTTTCCGATATGCGTCATTGTCTTCTCGCCCGTTTTCTTTTGTCACCGAAAAACACACATTTTTCACATTTTTTTCATTCCTCGGCTCCATAATGCTAGAACTGAAACACCATACACTTATTACTATTATGGAAGTATTCATTGCACATCATAACTGGATAGCGTGGTAATTCAGGGTAAGGCGTGAGCTCTTCTGAAGGCAGGTTGGCTGGTTCAAGTCTTTTGAAAACCATTTGAAGCAATTCTAATCACAAATACTATTAATCAAGATAAATAAACTGGAAGTGTCTGTATGTACTTTTCGAATTTTTCACTTTTAAACAATGTTTAATAGCTCTTATGGGATTTGTTAAACGTATGAACTGTCAAATCAATTGTTGTCTTTCGGCGTTTATGGCTATTACAGAATATAACCCGGGTGGCTGAAGAGGTTAAATGTCGGGTTTAGACTCAGCATTGCGGAGGGAAGGGCCGCTGGTTCGAGCCTGGCTCGGGGATAATTATTTGAGAGGGAAGGGCCGCTGGTTCGAGCCTGGCTCAGGGATAATTATTTGAGAGGGAAGGGCCGCTGGTTCGAGCCTGGCTCGGGGATAATTATTTGAGAGGGAAGGGCCGCTGGTTCGAGCCTGGCTCGGGGGTAATTATTTGAGAGGGAAGGGCCGCTGGTTCGAGCCTGGCTCGGGGGTAATTATTTGAGAGGGAAGGGCCGCTGGTTCGAGCCAGGCTCGGGGGTAATTATTTGAGAGGGAAGGGCCGCTGGTTCGAGCCTGGCTCGGGGATAATTATTTGAGAGGGAAGGGCCGCTGGTTCGAGCCAGGCTCGGGGGTAATTATTTGAGAGGGAAGGGCCGCTGGTTCGAGCCTGGCTCGGGGGTAATTATTTGAGAGGGAAGGGCCGCTGGTTCGAGCCTGGCTCGGGGGTAATTATTTGAGAGGGAAGGGCCGCTGGTTTGAGCCTGGCTCGAGGGGTAATTATTTGAGAGGGAAATGCCTCTGGTTCAGGCCTGGCTCAAGGAGAATTATTTGTCACAACTATCTGTTGCCACAGAAAACTATTGAGAATTTCAGAAATTTGATTTCTTGGCTATCCGGGAGACACCGCGTCGTTGGCTGGGGTGCCTTCCCCGTCGTTGCCACCCCAGCCAACGACGCGGCGTCTCCCGGATAGCCGAGAATTTATGGATTCGAGCCGCGGAAGCTTACGTATATAAACTGGAAGTGTCTGTAAGTCATTTTAGCATTTTGAAATTTGAAACCAGTTTACAACTCTCTTGCTCTATTTGTAAAACCTATGTTACATTAAATCAATCACAAATACAATCATTCTTTAGATTATTTTTATGATGTAATTTACAAAATTATAGAAAATAATGTTCCTAAATACACAGTTAAACCTTCAAAGTATCCTGACTGGTACTGAAAAGAGTTGAAAGATATGTTGAGGAATAAATCAATTGCGCACAAAAAATATAAGAAAACTAAAAATCTTATCGATTATAATACTTTTTCTGAATTTCGCAAATCTAGTAAAATTAAAATTCGTTCTGATTATCTGGTTCATATTGGTAATATTGAAAATTCAATTAATTATAACATCAAAGCTTTCTGGAAATTTGCAAACAAAAAGCGTGGATCCTCTGGTTTACCGAATATTATGTATTGTGATGACGTGTCTACCAGTTCTGGTCAGGAAATTGTGAATCATTTTGCTGATTACTTTCACTCAGTTTATGATACAGACTCAAACGAATACACAGTACCTGACTACTATGTAAATTCTCCAATAAATATTGGACAATTATCGATTTCACAGAGAGAGGTTTACTTAGCCATCAGTAAACTTGACATAAAAAATGGTCCGGGACCAGATGGCATTCCACCGATATTTCTCAAAAATTGTCTACCAAATCTGACACCGATACTTCACTATCTATTTTCAAAATCATTAAATGAAGGCTCGTTTCCATCAATTTGGAAAATAGGCTTCATTACACCTATCCACAAATCATCTGACCGAACAAATATTAAAAATTATAGACCAATTACAAAACTTAGTACTATTCCAAAATTATTTGAGTCAATAATTATAGAAAAACTTATAATAGAATTGAATTCAATATTAATCAACAAACAACATGGTTTCAGAAAAAATAGATCCACAACAACGAATCTTTTATCATTCCAACATTTTGTGATAGAAAATCTTGATCAAAACTTACAAATTGATGCTATATATACAGATTTTTCTAAGGCCTTTGATAAAGTAAATCACAGCATATTAATTAAAAAATTGTATCATATTGGTATTCATGGAACTTTTTTGATGTGGTTGAATGAATATTTGTTGGGTAGAGTCTTAAATGTGAATTACAAAAACTTCATCTCAAAGAATATCATAGTTTCATCTGGTGTACCCCAAGGGTCGCATCTCGGACCGCTCCTATTCTTAATTTATATAAACGATATCAAGTGGAAACTAGAGTCGTGTAATTTTCTTTTATTTGCTGACGATTTGAAATTATTTGCGCCGATCAAAACATTAGATGACTCTTTGAGACTCCAAGAGAACTTTAACAATCTTTCTCTGTGGTGTACTGAAAATCGCATAATGATCAATATTGATAAATGTAAAGTTGTGAGTTATTCGAAACTGAGGAATCCTCTTTTAACAAAATATTATTTAAATAATCTAGAATTAGATTCAGTACCACAATTTAAAGATCTTGGAGTGATTTTTGATGATAAATTAAAGTTTAACTACCATATAAATTATATATTGAATAAGTCAAACAGAATGCTGGGATTCATCAGAAGAACTGCTTCAGACTTTACCAATCTTCAGACATTTCGTATTCTTTACTTAACATTGATCAGAAGCAATCTACTATATGCCTCACCAATCTGGTCTCCGTATTACAAGAATAATATTAATAAAATAGAATCTATTCAACACAAATTTTTTAATTTTGTAGCATGGAAGCTGAGGATTCCTTCGCCACGATTAACTCACGACTATGAACAAGTTGCTAGAATACTTAATATTAGCACATTAGAGTCACATAGAAAATATGACGAACATATTTTCTTATATAAATTAATTGATAATCAAATTGACTGTGAATATTTATTATCGAAACTACCATGGAGAGTACCCTCACGTAATCTGCACGAAATAAACCACTCGATTTTTATGATACCAACAGCGAGAACAAATATCAGTTACTTTGCACCGCTTTGGCAAATGTGTAAAACAGCAAATGAATTGTTTCTAGATTTTGATTTACCTTGTTACTCATTTAAATTAAAAAGCAAAAGTAAGTTACTATGTGACTACAAATAACCCTCACAAGACATGTATTATGTACAAACGATCGACTGCATTTAATCATGTAATTTGTTACCTATACTATTTAATAGACTCACATAATGTACCTAGTCTTTAAATTTTATGTACTTTTGGGCTTTGCCTGTTTTTGATAGAAATAAATTAAATTAAATAAATCAATTGTTCAATATAATATTCACATAAAGTTGCAGAGCATTTAGAAACAAGAAAATGTGCTTTGACTGCACCACTAGATTGAAGAAGCCAGAATGCTTTCAATGCAACGATTTAAGGACGAGGATGGGAGAGGGGAGGGGACGAGGATGGGGGAGTGGGAGGAAGATGGTAGAGAGGGAGGGGGAGGATGGGGAGGGAAGAGGGGGAGGGGAGGAGGGAAGGAGGAGGAAAAGAAGAAAAAGAAATGAGTTTCTGAGTTCTTGAAGTCCTCCCTTATGACGTGGAACAGCCTAGTCCTGATAGCTTCATTGCTCACAATAAGACAGTATTTTAAGAGGTGCAAGGAAAGTGAAGAAATACAAACGTTTTGTTCTAGTTGACTTCTCCTAAAATTATGCAATCACAGTCAAAGATGAGGTTTATATTTATCTCTGGATCTATGACCGAGTGACTCTTCACCTGTTTAAAGGCACCAGGTAGAAACACCAACTGTTTCCTAAGCCAGTTTCTTTATGTATAGTAAGCAACTGTTTAAGCCATGTAAGCAGCACTTTCTACTGTTTTGAAAAAATTGTAATTCAGCATCTCAAAACATTAGATCAAAGTATACATACAATTTATTACTTTAGTGATGGACCTGCATCACAATGCAAAAACAAGAAAAAATTTGCCAATTTAGTTAATCATGAAAATTATTTTGAAGTTAATGACCAATGGCATTTTTTTGCCACAAGTCTTGGAAAACGTTCTTGTGATGCTCCTGGTGAAAGGACCAAAATATTAGTGAAAAAAGCCAGCCTACAAAAATTAAGCTCTCTACAAATTCACAAATGAACATAATTCCGAAGTGAAATATGTTTATATGGATAAAGACAATATTGGTCTCACAGAAATAGAACTGGTGGAATGATTTAATAACTCTCTACGAATTCTTGGTACAAGAGGATAGGATTCATATATAATAGATGACAGACATTTTAGAATTGCAAGAATTTCTATATAACCTACATTCCTTAATGCTTTTTTTAATGTTTAATCTCTGAATCAGTAAGGTTTGAATTTTTGCCAGTCAACAATTAAAACTTTGTATACATGCCCAGAAATAATAATAATAATAATAATAATAATAATAATAATAATAATAATAATAATAATAATAATAATAGTAATAATAATAAATTTTGCTGACAGTATACACAATTTTTTTAAATAACTTAAAAATAACATTCTTTTGTTTTGTTTTCCTGCCCATGTTTAAATCTTTTCTCTCACGTGACAAAAGAAGGCACTATAATAACCCTTTTCGTGAATTTATTTGCCGTGCAACCTTTCTGTCCTCTTTCTAGCTGACCTCTAAACTATTTTATATTTTTTTCTTAACTGCATATTTCTCAAAAACTACTGATCCATATAAAACAATGTTTTCCATTTGATTATACATAAATAAATGTTTAAATGAACAAAGTTTAAATGAAATTGAAAATTGCAGCATCACAGACTTATGGTGAAATTTGTCGATTAGAGTGCAACTACGCTATATCAACCACAAATTAGATTCCAACTCATTTGATTGCAACAATTTTTATTCAATTTTGGGTAAGCCTAAGAAGTACGAAGGCCCTTCACAGACCTACTACCTGTCCTATTTGCACCTCTGTTGCTAGAATCTAATCTGTATCTAAAATCCTTTATGCTTGCTGGGAAAGTCTCCATTAGTTTTGCAGGCAAGCTATGCAATGTTTCAAAAGTCCTATTGAAGAAGGAGTATTTTCCAACATCATCCATTTCCTTGTACATACTTTGCTACAATGGTCATGATATGCTAAGTAAACAAGCTCACGCAGTCTTTCTTGACTTTCCCTTCTATGCTAATTCACAATACAATGCGTTGTAAAACATACATATTCCTGCTAATGTATCACAACTCACACAGCTAAACTTGAGACTGCACATTCCTTGGATCAATGGCAGGGAATATCCATCAGTGGCTTGTAGCCTTATCGTCTGACATCACATGAGACAAACACAAGGGACTCCTTTTTTTAAATCCATTACTCTTCCCTTCACCTGATCATTTTTTATACAAATACAGAAAAATGAGTTTCCAAATAGAGAATAATTTAGTTCCACTTCAAGAACTATACTACATAAAATCATGTACTGGGAAACCTCTGAACGCACATGAATTTGTTCTCATGTAGATTTTTTTAAATAGGAAATAAACAATCGTCAGCGTTGACATTCAGCGTAACGAAAGTCCCAGAAAAAGTTCATTATACCTTTTTCCTTTGAACCCTTTCTTCACCAAGTACAGTAATTCAGAGGGAAGATTTGGAGAAAATAGTTCAGACTATTGCCTACTAAGTATGAGTGAAAGCAAAAACCAAAATGTTAGAAGAGAGCAATTTAAAAACACTCAGAGACATTGTAATACAAAAATTCCAAACCTCCTTGTCAGTAAAGTGTGTTTTGTCCTTTTCTTGCTCTGGCGTTAAATGCAAAATCTTGTCTTCAGCTGTAGCGTGATTTTTGAGAACGTAGCGTTGAATGTCTAAATTTTCCCAACAAATCAGCGTTTCCACTGACCCTAGCTCCAATGCTCGCAATGTGTCCTCCACACCAAAACAATATTTTCCAGTATCCTGACTGATTTCATCAAAATAACGACCTGTAGAAAACAAACATTAACATTTTTCAAAACTTATTTTTTTAAACAAGTAAAATTAAACGGAGAATGAAATTCATACCAATCAACTTCTTTTCTTGAATAAACTTAACGTTCTGCAATGATTCTGCAGCTAATTCAATAGCTTGATTAAAACCGTTTTCACCACCATAAGACACATCCACAAGTTTAATGATCTTTGCTTGCAGTCTCTGAAATCAAACAAAAAAAAAAAAAAATATACTAAGACAGGTGCATAAATAACATCTAATTATATTTTCAAATTAATTGATTTTCATCATCCTAAAGATTCAAAGAACTGGTCCATTCAAGCCGGCAGATAATTTTTTTGACAGGTTTTAAAATAGTTAAGCCTCTCTGAAAACTGCACCACTCAACAAAATTTATTCTTCCACTATTTGGGCTGGAGCACCAGCTGTTAATGCCTCAAAGTGTCAATTCCGTTCTTCAGGGGTAAAGTACAGATAACATGAGTGATTTATAGTGTTCCAATAGGGTCATTAAAAAGAATAGTGTAAGACAACACACATCAAATGAGAATCTGTATACATGTGAATCAAGTCATTAAATGGATGTAAGTAGACAAGTCATAGACAGGTGAGTCATGTAACTTTAGCACCTCTTGTAATTTTTGAATGGTTATAGTTATTGCGATGCAGTTTTCACAGAAGTGCATGAGGGAATCGGGCTAACTGAAACATGTATTCATTTTTATTTTATCACTTGTATTTTATGAGATATTTGAGGTAACCATTTTTACACCTGAACTATACATACTTTTTCTATCATGACGAGCATAAAAAGACAAATCCAATGATATACATATTGTAATATGTTAGATAAGCATTTTTTGTACTTTTCGTGCCTTCTAGCTATACAAATACGTTAATCATATATTCTCCAGTTGCTGGAATGATAAAAAAAAGGTCGTAAAACAGCTTAAACACAAATTAGCCAATGTTTGTAATATGAATGCAAATCATTCTAGGTGTTACTCACTGGCCACACCCCAAAATTGGTTTGAAATCAATGAGTCAAAAAATCTCCTCAGATGACTAAACAGACAATACTCAGCCAATAATATCTATCCTAACTAAGAGAGGGCTTTCCATCTAGCCCATTAAATACACTAGGATAATTGTTATTATTTCTTCCGTATAGAAGTGAATAATTATTATTATTATTTTATTTTTTTTTACACCTATAAGTCACATTTCTCCCTTCTGACATGTGAAATAATATATGTACTGTAGTGTAGTATTTTTTTTAATTTTTTTTATTGAAGGCACAGAACAGTGTGTGTGGTGTTTGTGTGTGTGTTTTTTTTTTACTCCAAAACCTTTATTAAAATAGAAAAACAAACTGGAAGTTTTTTTCTTCTTTTTTTTTTTTCTTTTCTTTTTTCCTTCTTCTTCTTCTTCTTTTTCTTTTTCTTCTCACAATTGGAGAACCTTGAATCAAACAATGTTACTATTTACAAAATCATTTCTTGCCCTAATCACTAGTATTTGTTATCATGATACAAGATTGTAATCGATTACTTTTATGGTAGTTGATTTTCAAAATTATCTGCACTTATTGACTTATTCCATGATTATTATCTAAATTCTTTAGCGGCCTTTCTTCCTTCCACCTTACGTATGTAGCAATTTTATTAATATTTTGAGTGAAGTAAAGAAAATTCAAATTCCTGGTCCTCCCACCGTTTCCTTGGTCTACCGGGGTCTCCATTTCCCTTTGGTCTGTAGTTCATTACAATCTATAAAAAGTCTACTTGGGTGCATTCTTCTTATACATTCTTACCATTTTGCCAGACATTTCTCTATTTCAGTGACCACATTCTTTGCTTTCAGTGTTTTCCATATTTCTTTGTTCCTTGTTTTGTCTTTTCTAGTTACTTGAAGTACTGCTCTCAGATACCTCATCTAGGCAGCCTCTAGTCTCTGTCTCTCTGAGAGTCCATGTTTCACTGCCATATTGTTGGGCTGGTTTTACCACTATGTTGTGGAATCTTATTTGTGTTTCATTTTTCATATTTCCGAAGTGTCCGTTTATCCAGCCATTGATACTGTTAAATTTTCCGTTTTGTTTCTGTATCTTCTTCTCTTAGTGATATCTCGTTGATATGTGAAAGTTGCTACTTGTTCATTTACCTGATAACCTTTTACAATTTTTACTCTGCAGTAATATTTTCCTGCTATTCATAATGCGTTGGTTTTTTCCTATTGAAATTTTCGTTTTATATTCTTTTGCTATTCTGTTTAGTCAGTGTGCTACTTTTTGGAGTTCATCTTCAATTGTAGCTACTGTAGTGTAACACCTGATCCTCAGCGTATAATATTGTTGGGGCTGATCATTATTCCCTTCTTCCATTCTTTAATCATGTATTTTGTTGTTCTGTAAATCCATCATAATCATTGTTTTTGTCATTACCCTCATTATCTTCACATGTATCAATGTTTCCTTGGTCTGGTCCTCCTTCCATGCTGCAACATTTTCAGACTTTTTGG